>JAPYYX010000624.1:0-46376 GCA_030522605.1 Cremastinae sp. B BG-2022a | reverse complement strand
AAAATCGAACGCTTCGCGACTAACGGCCCGACTCAAAATCTATCTGTTCGATGCTGTAGTCGAAGGTCCAAAGAAATGCTAGATACCGCCACGAACCTACATTTTTTGATTTGAGGGACCCGTATTCCAGGTCAAAAAAGTCATGGGTCTTTTGGACCCAGTGTGACTACTAAGGGTTAATATGTAAATATTACATGAGTTGTTTCTTCCCTCATGCATCATGATAATGGTGATAATGAAAAGAATTTTTGTTTCGCCGATTTCCACGGTGCTCTATTTTCAAAAACAATATATATAATGTATATTGCTCTTCACCATTCCGTATTAATGTATAAATAAAAGCGAGGGCTAAGGCAATTTCAGTAAAAAAAATTGTAAAATTTATATATAAACTCTATGTAAGCAAATGTTTATAAATACAACAATACAAAGTTACGTGATTTATCAGGTGTCGACAAATGAGTACTGGAATTTTATAATAAATGTAGTAATAAGGAGAATTTTCCATTGATTTTACTATCAATGTCGATGAATTTGAAAAACTGTCATTTAGAAAATAAATGTACGACTTCTTTCGTGTCATCATATATTTTTTATTCAAATAAAAGTAGCTACGAGTATCGTGTAAGCCAATATCGACCATTTTTTATCATTCGGGGAAATTAGGAATTCTACCGGTACTGCCATCTGCGATTTTTGCGTGTGTTTTGTAACTCGTTCAAAGAATCTACATAACCTCAGGAGCTCAATTTTTTCGAACAAACACTTTGCTGATATTGAAAACGAAAATAATAGCCCTTGTCAACGACTTAAAATTAAAATGTACAATCGAGTAATTTTCAAAAGCGTTTATTATGAATTTATTACGAAGTCTCACAAGAAATCTCAAATCCATTTGCCATTTTTATTCATTCAGTCTCATTCGTTTCTTTCATCCGATTCCTGTTTCTCATCCTGTTCGCGTCTCCTTTTGCTACGTTTTCTTTTCTCCTTGTAAGTTTCCCACTTTCGATGATTCAAAATAGTAAAGTCATCAAGTTTCGCTATACGTTCGAGATAATTTGCCAGCTTCAACAGTTCTCTATCCGTGTCACGATTCAGGTGAGCTTGCTTGAAAGGTTTTATCTTCAAGCCGCACTTTGGATTCATGATAAAATTTCTTCTAATATCATCAAACATGATCGTGTTCTTTTCACTGAATTGTTTATACTTTCCCCAAATGACGCCAAGCGGTTTGCAATTGACTATACCATATTTAGGTGTATAAACAGATATCATAGCCAACGAATCGAGATAGAAAGCTATTTTGTAGTCCGGATGTTTGGAAACTCCAAGCAATTTCATTTTCTCGTTTATCCACTTCATATTTGTCGCTGACCATATGACAATCTCGTAATGTTGATAAGCGAGAGTTAAGAACTCGTGCAGAAACGGTCTCATCAACTCCATGCCATTGGATGCAACGGATCTGTGATCGAACAGCGTATAATCGATATCCAGAACTAAAAGCTTCTTATTTTCTCTCAGTGGATTTAACTCTTCGATCTTGTAATCCTTGATGCGTTTCTCGATCTTTGCTAAATAGATCTCGGCTCTCTCTATTTCTACTTCCTCCTCCTCTATGTCCAGATCATTGACAAGGTCTGGCATATTCTCAGGAGCCTGGTTAGCTTCAGCTATGTCCTCCTCTCGAGATCCCATCAACATCAACTTGAATCCAGACTTTATACAGAACTCTCCCATTGTGTCGTCGTCTTGAGCTGGTTTGCCTGCGAAACGAGAATATAAACATCAACAACGCAAGAAAAAACTGTACGAGTGAGACCAACGATCTCTAACCTTTCAGTTTAAGATTCAAGAGTTTTTGCCTGTCTGGACGGACTCTGGTCTCTTTGTAAATCCTTTCTTTGAGATCGTAAACGGTATCGGTTTCAAGGAGATCGGAGATTTCGTATTCTTTTCCGCTCCATTTTACAACGAGCTTCAAATCGTTCTCCATTTTCGATTCCTTTGTCTCCGATCGCACTCCTGACTTTACACTTATTTGTAATGTACAATGTTTTTTATTATTCGTCACTACTGAATGTTATTAGTTGATAGAAAAACGTAAATTAACAATCTGAGGCAATCCAAATTTCATTCGCGAAAAAAATGCAGATGTTATTTATTTATTTACTCAATCGTTCGAAATCGTATAGTTTTTTAAGGTTGAGTTGAAATCGATTCTTTCTTGATAAACAACAGGATGTAATGTTCGCGTTCCACTATTTGTCTGAACATTGTTGAATATTAAATACAAATCGATACGACTAAAGTTAAAATACGCGAATTCTTAGGTAGGTTTTCATTTGCAAAGCACACAGTCTCGACTTGACAGAGGATTGCTTCAATTTCTGCTCCGGACGGTAACGTCGCGCTCAGGCGAAATTGCAAACTAGAGACTGTTGAAAAATTAACGTTGATTGGCGGTACACGGCGAGTTTGGCATTTGGAAAGATTTTTTTATTAAATTGAGAGATCTTTCAAAGTTTATTTTTTATTTGGTAACAAATATACAAAATTTTCTCTTCACGGTATAAAAAATAGTCTACAATTTATTTATCGTACGGAAGTAATGTTCTAAAAAACATCTAAGACAAATAAATATTGTTTTTATTGAAAACGTTCTATAAAATGTAAATATTTCTATGAAATTAACATGAATAATCATGAAAATCAACAATACGGAAAAGGTCAAAACGAGAAAAATACAAAATAAAAAAGGAGAAAAAATTTGACATTCGAGTACGCTGTGCGCATGCGTGATGAAAAAGTGCCACAACGGCGTGAGCGCGAACTGCGAAGAGACACGGGGGCGCGTGCGCCCCCCGACGTGAAACCCCGTAGTCAGTTGGAGGGGCGTAGAAAGGAGGCCATATTGTACAGTTAAATTAAAAGCAAAGAAAGATAATACAAAATTTAATCGGCCGTTCCTTGGTTGCTTCGATCCTCGTTGTCGCGCAAAGAGCCCGGTCCCGTAGCGATCGACGTGATTTCTTCTGGGGGGGAGGGTTTATTTTTTGCTTTCTTCGAGATTGTCGGGCTCCTGTGAATCTTGTATCCCAAAGTGCGTCCCCGTGTTGTCAACGGAGCTTTAATACGCGAGCCACCTGACAACGAGCGCGAGAAGGAGAAAGAGAAATAAGTACAGAGAACGTGAAAGAGAGAGAGAGAGAGAAAGAAAAAACAAGGATTTACATTTTTATTCGTCGGTGTAAAGCGAAATAACGGACGTTACATCAAAACTGTGAGAAGACAAAACGAAGGACCGCCCCTCGCGAAAACTCCGATCGGTTGCTCCTTGTATATAAATACAGTGATCTCTCTCCCTCTCATCGTACGTACCACCCGTACATACAGAGAAACACACATACATTGAAATTTCCTTGTATCCCTTTCTTTTCTACTCGCACGATCCGGGGACACACATCGAGTCTCTCCGTCCCACAAGAGAACCCGAGTACTTTTTTTGGATCAAACTGCTGGAGAGATGGGCACTCGAGACGACGAGTACGATTATTTATTTAAAGGTACATATTTCAAACTATATTTCTCATCGCTCCGTGTATCGTAATGCCGCTTACTTTTTGCCTCAACATCGTAATAATAGCATAATGGCGCAAAGTCACATCTTCGCGTTAAATGTGTGTTTAACGTGTGTATATCTCATGTTGGGTTTCCATCCGTTCGTGGGATACACACACGGGCGTTTAACCATCGAGGAATCGTGGGAGACACCCACCTCTCGGAGGGGATTTTTTTCTCTTCGTTTTTTTTTCTTTTTGCACTCAAATGCTCGCTCGTACGCTCCATCTCTTTCTCTCTCGCCCTTCCGGTCGCATTCGTGGTCAACGACGAAGACCACGAAATATACACACGAGCGTTCTCACGACCGTGCATCCAACTCTGCCCGCTCGTTTCCTTCTTATCGCATTAAAAAAAAAATGTTGTTCGGAAATGGAGAAAAGTCATCGAATTCATTGACATTGAGAATAATGGAGCTCCGAGCGCTTATTCTTACGCGGTTTTTCCTTCGATTCTCCATTTGCGTTTTATAATTTTGAGGCTTTTCTTCCTCTTTTCGATGTGTTTCGTCGTGAGAAAGAGGGAAAGAAGCAGACAAAGATGAATGAAACATTTGTGACGTATGTCACTGTCGCGACATTTTCCTGCATTTTTTTCTCGCTTTTTCGTCGACCTTCGCGTGCTTTTTCCAATTTGAGGTTGTTTTTCTTTCTTGTGCACTCCATTGTCCAGATTGTGTCATATGTTTGGACAACGCGGAAAAAAAAACAAGTCCGCCTTTACGGGACGTTGATTCGTCCAGATTTTTTTGTTCTCCCATTTCACGATTCTCCCAGCTGACGTACGATGACTGTAAAACGATGACGTCGACGAAGAACGATGATATCACCCACCCACGCGTATATCAGTGAATTTACAATTTCGAATGTTTTTTTTTTTGTCAATTCTCGTCGGAACAACGTTCGATTTTTCGATAACTTTGACGCGTGGCAAAGTTTCCATTTATGGACAAATTACAGATAACCAAGTATAGAAAATCGAACTTTAATGATTTGTGCTGCATTTTGTTTAATGTTAGAAATGAGAACGCTTTTTATTTTTATCTGTAGATAATTTTTGATATTTATATTTTATCAAATTTAGCACTTGCCATCTGATAATGCCAGATTGAAGTCATTATTATTTTTTTTTCTGTATGTCAGAATTTGTAATTCTTTGAGAGGTGACACATACTTTGGGAGAAGTTTTATCAAAGATTGACAGGCAAGTGTGGGACGATGTATCGAGTTTGGAATATCGACCTTGCTTGGAATTATGAGTTAAGGTTCAATTGGTTACTTACTGCTTGTTTGTATATCTGGCGAGAGTAGATAGAGAAGTGATATCTTTCATCTTGCGCTTTGCCAATGAAAATGCAAGAAATTTTCACAGCTTTTTGACAATTAACATTGAACAGTTAATTTTATTAAAAAATTCTCAAATGATACTTTTTTGTAATCATTACAAATAAAAGTGTTATTGTTTTTATTACATGTTAGAAAAATGATTTTAATTGTGTCTTTGAAGTAATATCTTTCATCTTGCGCTTTGCCAAAGAAATTGTAAGACATTTTCAAACCTTTTTGACAGTTAACATGAAACAGTTAATTCTATTAAAAAATTCTCAAATGATACTTTTTTGTAATCATTACAAATAAAAGTGTTATTGTTTTTATTACATGTTAGGAGAATGATTATAATTGTATCTCATTGTTTGCTATCATTCTATTTGACATTCAATTACAAATGACCATCACCCACAAAATGTCTTGCTTGAAAATATCAGGGAAGATTAGAGGAATATAAAATACTCTTGCTTAAATTAAAGAAAGTAAAAAATTCTTGAATCTGACAGCTGTCATCAACGATTTCAAAGTAAAAACAAAATTGTTTTTATTGAACGTTACATAAACAGAATTGCCCAGACTTTGTTATATATTTGTTTCATTCGATATTTGAATACGGATGAGCGATACACAAAAGAATTTATTCTCTACCAATGCCAATGTTGATGAAGCAACCTTGAGCCCAAATTATCTTTAATTGATTTGATGTTATTAATTTATTTTCATCTGTTTTCTCTTTTCCAGTTGTTCTCATCGGTGATTCCGGTGTGGGCAAGAGTAATCTACTCTCTAGATTTACACGCAATGAGTTTAATCTTGAGTCAAAGTCTACGATTGGCGTAGAGTTTGCCACGCGTAGTATACAAGTAGATGGAAAAACGATCAAGGCGCAAATATGGGACACCGCAGGACAGGAACGTTATCGCGCGATCACATCTGCGTAAGACTCTTTAAAAATATTAAAAAAAAATAAAAACAAACATGATAAAATCATGTCTAATTATAATGTTTGTTCATTTACTAGATATTATCGCGGTGCTGTTGGTGCTTTGTTAGTTTACGACATAGCGAAACATCTCACGTACGAGAATGTTGAAAGATGGTTGAGGGAGCTGCGAGATCACGCTGATCAGAATATCGTGATCATGCTCGTGGGTAACAAATCCGACCTAAGGCATCTCCGGGCGGTTCCGACAGACGAGGCAAAGGCCTTTGCCGAAAAGCACACGCTCTCCTTCATCGAGACATCTGCTCTTGATTCAACCAACGTTGAGACAGCCTTTCAAAATATTTTAACAGGTTCATATTTTGCCCTCGCCAATGTTTTTTTTATATTTTTATCCGATACCCGCATTTATGTTTTTTATTACGTGAAAAATTATCAAAAGTATGTGGAAAGCTTATTAAATGTAGTCTTGTGATCAATAATCCGTTTTAATAACGTTCTAATTTTGTACTTTATATTTTAACAGAAATCTACAGAATCGTATCGCAGAAACAGATGCGAGATCCACCGGAAGGTGACACAATCCGGCCACAGAACGTAGAACCCATCAACGTTAAACCAACAATGAACTCCGATGGAATGCGTAAACAATGTTGCCAGTGACTCGCCACGCTGTTTAAAAAGTGAGTAACAGATACGTCTCGACTTTCCAATATCAAATCTCGTTAAATAGTAAATCCATAGAGAGCCAAGTTCTCAAATTGTGATTAACGAATCCGAAAAAGGCTAGCTAGCGTGATTTATGAGCGAACAAAGCTCGAAAAGTCGGCGAATAAGTGTAATCAATAGAAGATTTTTTTCATGGCTTTAGATGGACCTCAGTTTGTTACTAATTAGAAATACCTCTCTATAGAAAAAATGAATGAGAACTTTTCGGAATTTTAAGTTAATTAAATACAGGTAGTGATGAAATAGTAAAATTAGTAACATTCAGTATATACCTAAGCAAATGCGTTTTTATCTTTCTATACCTTTTCAATGAAGTCAGAAAATTGTTTCTTCTGCACAAAAAGTACTACGAATTCCCGTACTCCTTATAGGGGGAAAATGTGCGACTTGAGTAAAATGTACAGATTTTATTTTTGGGGTATCAAATGATGACCGTGATATGTAATTTAGATATTTTTGACCTTTTAATTTGCTGCTAAAATGTAATTGAATTTGTTGGAATGAATCCTTCGTCCAAACCATATTTAGAAAGCTTTCTACAGGAATAATAATTTGATTTATTTCTGCACAATGAAATATTGTAACATACCAAAGTCGAATACGAATGCTCGCTCTATCTGTGCTAGCAATAAACGCAATCTTAGTTACACGATTAAAAAAAAGTTTACAATCATGAGTCATAAATTGTAAAGTTACGGTCAAAAATTTTAACATTTCTGGGATATCCTTTAAAGAACACCAATGAGTCATTACAATGTTTACTGTTAACTATTAAGAAAAATGTTGAAACACGAAGATAGGAAATCTTTCAGTGTGACCGTATCTTCGGAAATCACTTGAAAATGAAAAAATCACGATGACGTGTTGGCAGTAATTGTGCTTCCTTTTTCAACAGGAACAGCAGCAGCAGTAGGAGAGAGGGGGGATGAGAATTCAAGGGAGACGCAAGAAAGTGGTTGGTGGCTAGTGAATAGAAGCATCGGATGCGGACGAGGCACGAGGTTCAGACTTTGTGTGCGTAGAAGAGCTTCGACTTGTCGCATGCATCTGAGAGAGGAAACGAGGAAACAAAGGGATGGGACGAGCAGGAGCGAGCGACGATGATGCGGGCTACGATGACTAACGGCGACGAGAAATGCACGCACGGGGCGTCATAAAAACATCGATAAATCACCGAGGGCGAAAAACGTTTCATTCGAGAAAAATATTTTACTTTCGCGAGATCAAGAAAATCTAACCGACGAGCTAAACAAATGGATTGAGAAACGAGAGGCAGGCCATCGCACGTCTTTATATTTTTATTTTTTGTCCCGAATCACCAAACTCCTTATCACGATTGAGAGCGTAGACGAATAATGAGTTTTCTCCAAGAGAAAACGAGCCAATCGACACGAACTTGCCTGAATTAGCATTGAAATGTTCTCTCCTAAACTCGGGTTTGGAGGATACGAGAGCAAATAATAGAACGATGGGAACATTTTTAATCCTAAACGCATCGTCGGACGCGTTGTTCTCGAGTCTGAACATCCCAGAACGGCGTTCCGCCTCGTTCAAACCGTTCCGTCTGAATTTCCTCTTCCGATCTTTCCGCTGCTTACCTTCTCTCTTTCTCTCTCTTCCCTATCATAACATAGGCGATAAAAAATGCAGAAACGGCAAAAAAGCAAAGTATATGGGTATGTATATATAAAATGGAAACAACAAGCAGTTTGTATATATACATATGTCATATATCGTGAAACACAGCTCTCACACACGTACACGCATTACACATATGGGACACACACGAAGATTATAAAGAACAGAATTTACACGGAAAGTGTACACAGACACACACGTACATAAAAGCGCGTATATTAATTATGTTACGATAATTAAATGTTGTATTACTGCTTATTTGTAATGCATAATATTATAATTATTATTATCACCTCCTCTAAGCATTATAGTGTGTGTGAAACGGCAAAAGAGTAACGTCGAGAAGTGAATTTGCACCGCGAATGGAAGTGAGGAGGAGAGAAAAATGATGCGATTTGTAATAATGTATTTAACAGAAAAAAAAAATTGTGGAATTAAGAAAAAAAACAACGGTGATTGTGAAATGTAGTTGCACGCGTTCTTTTACGGGGAATAGTGAGGGAAAATATGTTGAGGCTGACTGATAGTTTTATGTGAAAGAGATGGAAAGAAATTTGAAAGTCGAGATCGAGGTGTCCAGGTGCGAAAGAGGAAAAAAAAATGATTTTTAGTGCGTCTCGTTCGCTCATTGTCTTGTTGCCGCTATCACGTAGTTATTGTAATACAAAATTATGAGGAAGAAAGAAAATAGTATGGTTCACTTCGTTATTGCTGCACCGCCCGACAAGAATGAAAACAACAAACGCTGCTGCTAACCGCGCTTCAACTCTTTCCGTTTGTTCTCCAATGTCTTTTTTAAAGGATTGTAACTGTGCGGTTCGATTCTGTTTGTTCTTTTTTTATATTCGAATGATAAGGATTTTTCACTGTCGCGAGCTAGTAAAAAGAAGAAAAATAAAAAATAGGAGGATCGAGGTAGGAAGATTAAATTCGTCTACGCCTTGAAAAAGTGTACGATCGATTGGGGGGAGAAAAAGATTTTAAAAGAAACAGGAGGAACGAAGAGGAAAATAAAGTATATTTAAAATAGTCCATAAACTTTAATTATTGCGGATTCACGAAAGAAAAAAAAATTGTGACCAGAAGATATTATTTTTCATTTAGTTTATCGATGGTGACTAATTGCGTTTTTTCCAACGACCGCTCTCTTTCTCTTTTTCTCTCTCTGAAGTGCGCGAGCGAGTGCGAATGTGAGAATGCGTGCGAGTGCGAGTGACGGCGTGGCTGTGCGAAAAATGAGCTCGGTTATTCGATCGTTGGGCCAAAAAATGAGAAAAATAAGTCGTATTGAAACCGAGACCGGGTTGAGCCTCCGTTGAGAGATGTGACGAGAAAAGCCCGAAATGTCATGGAAAAACGAAAGCCACGAGGAAGGAATTTTACAGAGGAACGTGAGCAAAGAAGGAAAACGAAAAACCTAAGTAGAAATAAAGTTTAACGGATTCTTTTGAGAGCATTGTAAATTCAAGAAAAAAATTTAAGCAGCTTCTGTGCACCGTAAATATGACAAAAAAAAAGAAAAAAAAGTAATAACTATGAAAGATCGAAGAATTGAAATTCGTGTCCTAACTCGTGTAACGATATCTTGCTTTAGGAAAAAAACTAATGACTTGGATAAGACGAAATGCAACATTTCTGAGTAAAAAATTTTGCTATTCCTTGTTCCTGTTATGTTTTACTTTCTCCATTTTATTTTTCTTTGAAATATTTGTTTTTTGTTAACACATCCCTGATACAGTATTCCTGAAAAACGAAGTTCTTTTTTCTACGACACGTAAATACGAGATAAAATAAATCAAAATTCATCGAGCTGATTTGCTCAACAATTTGTCTCTGTTCGATATTCATAAAAATGGTAAGCCGAGACAGGATAATAGAAAGTAATTGCAGGGAAGTTTTTAGATTTTTTTACGTCGCAATATAATTGAGTTTCTTGAAAAACTGCGTGCTTTTAAAATTTTATTTCTTCTAGGGACGAAGGGACGGGAGAAGAATTTTCAGAGATAAAAAGAAAAACATGCGGTTATATGTAGAATGAGATTAACATTACACACTTTTTACTTTATTTCTAAGTAACATTAAATTACAAGGAACGATTATAGACTTAAGAGAAGATGAAAAAACGTACGAATATCGAGGAAAATGAAAAAAAAAAAAAACAAGAGCAAAATATATACATCACGAAGTTTTTCTTATTGAATACACACCTTCCGTTATCACTAATGATTTCTTGTAACACGTTTTGATCTATAATTTCATATTAATATTCCTTAGAATTAGATTTTATGCAAATTGTCTCGTAGATATTTACTTATGCTAGTTTTTTGTTTTTGTACATAGTTTAGCGAATTGAGGTCGCCCGGAATTAGAAAATTTTAGTATAGAAAACTAGTCACGCGAATCTATAAAACGCGATCCAAAAATACGAGTTTCTTAAGCTCTAGTTTTTGTCTTTATTCCTCCGTCAGCTCTGCAAGCACCGCGGCAGAATCGCGATTAGCCATCTCGCTTACGAACATTCGTCGGTACAAATGTGAATGCGTAATTACTTAGACTATTTGAAAGAAATAGCTACGAGTTGGAGAAAATCGACGCAGGTTCAAGACGAACGGTGTTCCTGAATGGAATACCGCTGGAATTATTTTTCTGTCGCCACTCGAGCCATCGTAGCAATTCTGGACTCTGGGTCGTGTCGCTCGGGTCGGTTCGCGCCTCCAGTTGTTGATAATAAGCCTCGCGGATCAATCGAAACGTCTGAACGTTTTTATAAGGCAGTTGCGTCATGGGATCAAAATATTTAGCGGGAAGTCTAAAAAACAAAATTTTTTAAATTAATGATGGAACAGTCAAAATATTCGCTGGATTTAAAATTTTCTTTTTTTAATATTATTCTTTGCTACCTCGTAATAGCGCAAAGAGACGGCAGGGTTGGTCTCGGAGCCGGAGTTTTCTTCATCGCCTCGAGAAATAATCTCTCCGTTTCGAAAGTTACGAAAGTTCTTTCATAAAAGGCTCCAGTTTCGTCGCCTTCGATTTTCATCTCTTTTCCCTCGTTTGACAGTTCCATCGCGGATTCCGTTGTCGACTCTTCGGAATTTTTGTTCTCCACGGATCTCGGAGTCTGTTCCTTATTCGACGGGTCTCTACAAAAGAATAAAAACGTTGATATCTCTGCATGTCTCAAAAGCTTTTTACGTTTCATTCAAATTATATTTACGTGGAGTTTTCTCCATTCGCTTCAGACGAATTTTCTTCCGGGACGGAGGGAGTTTCTTTTCCTTCTGCCTCAACGTCAATTTTTTGCTCTTGCTTTTTCTTGATTTTCTCCGCTAGCACCATCACGGGCATGGACAACGATTGATAACGAATCATCGGTTCGGAATGCGTTTTACGAACGGTTCGTGTATTTTTTTTCTCATTCTCTAATTTTTGATATTTTTCTGTAATATTAAAAAATTCTCGTTGATTAAATTCTTTCGTTATGGTAATTTCGTTGTTACTGAGCTCTCAATTACCTAAAGATTTGATATTTATTTCTTCAGTTAATAAAGCCTCTTCTAACAATTCCTCTTGTGTTGGTTTCCATGTATCGTGCCTTGTAATTCTTGGCCTCTTTTTTTGATCTTCATTTCTCTCTCGCAATCGTTTTCTTGTGGCTGCTGATTTTGCAGCTGTTGAGCGGCGAATCGACTTTCTTTCTGAAAGTTCAAACAAAATGAAAATCGAATTTTTTTCAATCTCAACTACCATTGCAGTGAAAATTCTTGTACCTGTACTGTCAAGCATAAATTGATTCTGTTTGGGCAGTTTTGGTCTTCTTGGCTTGGGAGTAGTTTGCGCTTGAGTTGTGGTTGGTTTCGGCTCTTTGTAGGCTTTTGTAACAAGTCTGCGTTTCTTTTTTGGACCCTCTGCCTCAGGATCCGAGACAGGCTCATCATTTTCGTCTATACTGAAATCTGAATCTACTTCGTCTTCTCCTTCATCTTCTTCCCTAAAATTTTCAAAAATTCATTAATATCCTCGAAAGTCTCAAAATGTTTCTAAAATAGAGTTTAACTTACATGTAATCATTGTCCTGCTCAACTTCTTCGAAGCCACCGTAAGTAGTTTTATAGAAATCATCCTCTTCTTCCTCATTCAACAACTTAGCCATCTTATTGCCGGCATTGGCTCTTCTTTCTCGAGTAGATGCCATGATTAATAATTTCTTTGTTTCTTTTCAAGGAATGAGGATGACTTTACAAATCTTCGTAGTGCACTAAAAATGGGTTTGAAAAATTTGGTTACAATTGGGAAAGTTTTGGAGCTTTCTTGACAGTTCTCCAAAACAAAGGTAAAAGTAAATTTTCAAAGTTTTTTCCATTACTCAGAGACAGCTGTATCGTATTATATTACCACGATTAAGAATAATCCAGAGATTCACTATTTTAACGAAAACACTAATTTTATGCACTTTTTTATTATTAATAATGTTACAATTTAATAATAAGCGTTATCGTATTTGTTCCTTGAGATTCCTAACCTCAAAACTATTCGTTCCTGAATTCACCGCCAGATGTCAGTGAAAAAATTTCTCATGGAGCCAATCCGCGAGTGGTCCAAATCCTAAAAAAAATGTGCTTTTTCTAGCGATTGTAATTAGAATAATTTTATCTAAATCCGCAAAAATATGATGTAAAGTTACAAGTTTATCATTTTTAATCTGCAATGCAATCGAATGCATTAAAATAAGAAGAGGAAAACGATGACCCTGCGAAATCCTGAAAAAATTCATCAAGGCGAATGCAACACCCAACAATGGGCGACCGATCGTAAAATAGCGCACACGTTGGAGTTTGACCATGGTCGCGGAAACTCGACGTGCGATTGGCCCGCGGAGTTCGGCTCGACGGGCAAAACGCGCTCGGGTGGGAGTGCCCCTCTGGTGACTGGCCACGCTCTGTGCGTGACTTTGGCACGGGCATTAGTAAAGCAACGGGTGCGGGTGACAGGAAGACTGGGGCTACACTAATCGTGCGTGCGCGTGTGTACTGTGGGTGTCCCGCAGTTAGATAAGTACAACACAATTGCAGAGACGGATAAAAGTAAGAGGGAGCAAGTAGGCAGAGGGGGAGGGGGAAAGACCCTAACTTTACACCAGTCATCGGAGCAGGCAGGCAGTATTTGTCCCTCCGCCCGCAGATTTGGTGGTTAAAGGAGACTTCGTAACGGGAGGAGAGCCAGCAGAGAGAGAGCGAGTTGGGTGTGAACGCGAACGCTGCTCCTCGAGGAACGATCGGGAAAAACGTTCGACGCTCGTTCCGACGAAAAGTTGTAAAAATCCGTCATTCCCCATTGCCAAATGGTTCCAAGTGAAAGATAGATAAAGACTGTTCCGAGAGAGAGAGTGGGGGAAAAAAACTTCGAGAGAAAGAGCTCAGCGAGTCATACTGCAAGACAAAAAACGTCGTCGCATCAGTCCTTCGTCGTGCGATCAGGCGCTCGCGTGTGTGTGTTCTCAGTGCGTGCGTGCGCGACAATCGAAATACAAAAAAGATTGTTCGATCATCGTGTTGAATACGTTTCGATGATAAGAGCGTGTTAAAAATTGCAAGATCGAACGCTCGCAGAGCGAAGGAGGAAAAAAACAAAGTACGTAAAAATCATCGCGTGGAACGAGACGAAAGTGTTGTGAATAATAACAATAATAATAACAAATACAGTCTCGTACTTGAGCTGTGGGGTATCTCCTCCCGTTAACTAGTATAATAATAATAAAACGACAGATCGCTGGCTATTCATTAAGCGGGATATAGAGTAAGGGAAGAAAAAAAAATAAAACTAGTTGGATCTTTATCGAAAAACTGCGACGTGTCTCGTGCTCGAGGAATCCTTAAATATATATATATAATTATATATAACGACACACGTACGTAATTTTCTCGTTTCTTGCCAATGGGGCTCTGAGGTGAAATAAAAATTGGAGGATAATAATAATAACAACATCGAGAAACTCGTGGCTGGATATCTATCGGGGCCTCGCAGCTCCTTTCGTTCTTCGGTTCGTGGACGAGTATTTGTTTTGTTTCGAAAGTTTTCCGAGTCCCAAGCCCGAAGTGAGGAGGATCGAGAAAGGAGGATTCGCGTATCGTATCAGAAGCCCGCGTTGAAAAAATTATTTTCGGGTGAATTATGTGGAATCTCGCTCGGGGATTACAATCGGCCACGGCACGTCTAGTCAGCTGACATATTGCGCTCTGCTACAGCACGGCAGCCTGTTTCGGTGAGTTAGCACGATTTTTTTTCTCTCTCTCCGTCTCGCTCGCTCTCCCTTTATTAAACGAGACCCTTCCCCTCCCAGCGTCCTGTCCGCGCTGACGCCATGTTGTTTTTTTCTCGCTCGCTCAAATCGAGGCCCAATTTCCTTCGGAATTGCCTCATTCCTTGGGATAAGATTTTTACGTCGTAATTCGTACATTCGCAATGTCTGTCTCGAGCTTTATCTCGATTTCTCCCTCTCGACGCTTCGTATCACTCTCTTTCTCGCTCTCTCTATCTCGGCTCGTCCTTCTTTCTCTCTCGCGTGCGTGTGTCGCAACTCGAGCGTCACTACACACGCGCCGTTGCTTTGCAACACAGCTCTGTTGAATTTCTTCAAAGCAAGAGCATTGCGGACCTACGCGGACGGACGGACGGACGAGCGAGCGAGACGGAGAGCCGCTACCTGCGGCCCGAGACGACAGCAGAATACTATTTTTACCGATAAGACGACCGCAACGAAGAAGTGGAGAGTTCGCGCCCGTGACTCTCGATTGCGCGCGCGGTTACCCCCACTCCCCCCACCTCCCCCGTTACCTTGCCCGTCTTTTTTCTACCGTCCGAGCGTGTGTGGGCTCCCCCTGCACTAAAATTCGAAACGCAAATTAACAAAAACAACTTTACACACGAAGGCATTGATTATCAGATTTTCGAATATAAGCAATCAACGAGAGAAATATTGTGCTAAACTTTGTTTTTCCGTCTGATCTTTATTACGAGTGAAAAGATTATGCGGTCGTATATAACGTTCGTGACACGTTGGATTTTTCCTACCGACTGAATCTTATCTTCTGGCTTCGGTGAGCAGGGAAAACAAAAAAAAGAACAGACCAGCTTCTTTGTTGGGAAAGTTATCCAGACGCACGGCGAAAGTTTCTGCCTTGCCGATAGAGCGATCTTGAAATGTTCCACGATCTTGTTCCGTGCGAACAAAGATCCTCGAGCTTTCGAGTAGAAAATTTGTTTTTATCGAGTAACTCCCGACCGAAGTGACACGCCGAATGGGAACGTCACAAAGAGACAGAAACGATCGAACGTCGTTCGTGCGAATCGTCGTAAATTCGGGGCCGGAGACAAGGAGCAATAATAATAATGGCAAGAAATAAAAATGGGGGATATCAGAGTAAAAACAGCTGCTCGCGTCTCGTGTAACACAAAAGGTAATTCAAGCACGGTACGAAGTCGTGTAGGAAATGTAATTCCGCAGTTCCATGCACAGAGGAGCGCACGTATCAGTCCGGCTCGCTCGGTCTCGCTCTCCCGCATTCGAATACGAAAATTACTCTAGGAGGAGAGAACGAGCAGCACGAATATCGCGTCAACACACCTGCAGCTCGTCCTACACGCACCTCGCTCGCTCTCTCGCCAGGCGTTCCTTTTTTTCTGGCTCTCTTTTTCACTCCAGGCCCGAGTCTCTTTCTCCGCTCTGGCGCCGGGTGGAGGGGAGCGAGAGAGAGAGAGCGCCGAAGGTTCCCGCGTCCCCCACCAGAGGCGCCCTCGCGCTTTCTCATTCGCGAGTGTCCGCAGCGCTACGGTCCCTCCCAGCTCTCCGCGGCGTGTTTTTTCTCTCTCCCACTGAGCCGCGGTCACGTGGCCAATCCGTTATCGCTCGCGCGCTATACGCTATCGAGCGTCGATCCTTCGCATTCTCTCCTTCTCTCTCTCCTCGTTAATCCTCTACTTCGACATTTCCTTTATTTATGTTCCTTCTGGTTTGAAAACACGATTTTTGTTTTCAACCGACGCCGTCTCTCCCCACCACGCGCAGTGTCGAGCTTTATCCCGGAGCGCCCACTGCGTATATTCGAGAGATTCGACTTCACAGTGACATTTCCCCGAAAATTCGGTTCTAGGAAATGCTTCGTCGAGCTTGTTTTTTTCAGAATTTAGAAAAATTTATTTCCTCGATTTCACATTCCGGTGTAGGATACTTATAATCATCAATTTTTGGGATTTACGATTTAATGAAATTATGTAGGTATTGGATTATAAATTAAATCATTTACATTAAATTAATGTAAAAAGAAAATTACGAAATGGCATGTCGTAAAACGAACATCGAATTTCATACCGACGTGAAACTTTCTTCCAAACAACTTCGCGAAAAGTAAAATTTCATCTGCAATATTTTGCTATAATTTCCACTTTCTTCGAAAGGAAAGCTGGACGATAACAAACGAAAGGAGAAAGGAAAAGAGAGAGAGAAACATGTGAACTTGGAGCTGAGCCACGTGACTCTGAGCACGAGGCTGCACGGTTGCAGTGTCTCGCGTTTTCTCCCGCCCCGTTTTCCCCTCCCCTGATCCGGGGATCGTCACCGATTGGCCGGGCAGACCAGGAGCGATTCAGCAGTTAGAATCTCTCTGAAGAGCCACCGCACTCGGGCGCAAAGTTTGGGAGGGAGAGGAGTCTCCGAGACAGAAGAGAAAAAAAAGGGAGAGAAAAAAAACAGCTGTGGATGACGTAGCGCGAGACAGCCTCGTTCGGGGAAATTTCTTTCAACCCCGTTAAAACTCGATTCTCTCACTTTTTTTTCATTCTACTTTTTTATCTGTCTCTCTCTCTGTCTCTCACTCTTCGTAATTTTTTATTAATGCTTTTTCCACAACTCGCTCCGCGTGTTTTCTATTTTTACGTTTTCATTGATTGTTTCTCCCGCAAGTGTAAATATTTTTAAGCGATATGCAAAATATTCTTGTTTAGTCGTTATAATGGTTATTGTTGTTCCTAATTTTCGTTCAAGTATTTCGACGAGAGTCAATATTTTAGAGTTAACTTAGTGTTTCATCGGTGAAAATCTTGCTGCTCGTTTTTCTTTGAATAAATAGAAGTTTTGAAAAAAAAGAGATGTTTTTTCAACAGCAGATATCGAATAACTCCTGTTTTTGCAAAGCATAGGGTACAAGAGATAACTGAATTTTCCAACGAGATAATCTTGAAAATGGTCAATATTGAGATTTGAAACAAAATTTCATTCTCTGCGTCAAATTCTACAAGGACTAACATTTATTTTGTTCTGAAAATTAACGATATTTATGAATTATTTATCCGAAAGTTTTAGGGATTGTGTAAACTTGTCATATTATATTGAAGTATACAAATTTTGGAAACGATGAATAGATGAAAAATTATGACGCGAAGGCTCTGAGTATAGTTTAGCATTTAGTTTTAGTTAAATAAATTTGAGAGAATTGCATTTCATTCGATTTAACGAATACATTGACATCTCGTGTAATTTTATTTATTTTTCATACTGATCATAACTTTCGATCTAGATCTAAAAATAAAAAATAATTTATTGCGTTTTTGAATATTTTCCTAACTCAGTATTATCATACTGTTGAAATAATGTAAAATAAGTAAATATCTGATCAGTGACGGATCAAGGACTAGTCCTAATCTCATTTTCTTTGCACATGTAATTTGTCCAAATTTTCAAAATTAAATTATTTTTTATTTTGAAATCATGCAGAAATAATTAATTTGACGTCTGATAAGAATAATGTGATATCTATAAATTTCAAAAATCACAAAAATATAATTTTCTCAACTTTGAGTACATTTTGAATTCGATTTTTGAGTTCACACGAAATCATGAATTTTCATGTTTATCTAAAATCGTGCTCAAATGTTTCAGTAATACGAGACTTTAGGTTATTACTAAGAGATACATTCGTAGAAAAAATTTTGAAAAAAAACACATTTTTCGAAGGACGAAACATTTGCCTAAAAACGTGGCCGAGGGTTAACGACCCGACCATTGGAAGGACGAAGCTCCGGGGACCCTTTTCAGGATTCGGTGCGTGTGATCGACCTATCGCGCCCCTTTTTTTCTCGTTTTATCTAAGCGTGGAAAAAGACCCACACTTGTCCCAAACATTCAAGTTTTTCTCCCCCTGACACTCGACTCGTCTCATATTCATCGTCTTTTCAATTCACTTTTTCCTTCTCACTTTTTTCTTACGACCTCGTCACTTCGTCTTCGTCCACCTACGCGGGTTTTGTCGCGTTGAAATACAAGCAAAATACACAAACATTAGAAATCCACAGGTCAATGATCTTTTTAGTATTTTATTACGTTTCGCAGTTATTTTTTATTTTCGCAATTTAAATATAGGGAATAAAAAGTTAAGAAGCAGCAACTGCAAAGATTTAAAATTTATCTTTATATTATTGACTTTTCTTCCTTCTTTAATCAAATTTGCAATTTAATTAGAATTATGCGATTCGAAAAAAAAAATTCTGTACATACGACTGAAATCTGTAGTAATTCAATTTCAGTTCAAGTTCAGGTGACATCGATTTCCTTAAAATTGCATATAATATACAAAAAGGTATGTTACATAAAACATGCGAAAAATAAAGACTTACCATCCAGAAGACAAAACATTTATTGTTGAAAGTCGAAACTTTTAGCAAATATTGTAAGAGATTTCGTAAATGCAGACTCAACGATAAATATTTCAACTCCTACACAAAGAATCTTTTGAAATGTTATACACACTTGTGTAAATTAGATTGAGGAGGTTTGTCAAATTTTGCAAAAATGTTTGTCGAATCTTTACAGTTGTATCTACTTTAAAGAGTACTGCAGGTCAGTTATTTCGATATAACATTTTTCATTGCTACTTTAACGTAATGTTTGGATGAAATGGAGATACAATCCCTAACAAAAGTGACTTTTTCATAATCAATTGTTAAAATTTGGTCTGTTTGTTAGAAAATTCACATTTTTTATTATGATATTTAGAATGATACTCAACAGGTTTCTAATAATATATCAACAATTTTCGTATGATTTATGGTTTAAACAATATTATAAAAAATGTAGACAGAATTGTTTAAACTCGGTTATTAACATTTTTATGTGTACTAATCGTAGAAAAAAAATATCAGCAAAACCTCATCGTTTTAATCAATTTTTACGTACTTTTAGAGAGGGAAATTCGTGTTATTATCACATAAGTGGATAATTTCTCAAAAACTGTAAAATACCCGTTGACAAAATTAGGCAAAATATAATGAAACATCTTGAGAAAAAATGTACAAGTAACTATTACCGTTTTTTCGATATTTGCAACTTATTATAATTTCGAATACGTATAATATTCAATTTGTTATAACTTTTAAATGATTTAGTGAATTGAGTTGAAATGCGCACACAAGCATTAGAATTCTATTATCAGTGACTATATGTAGTCAAATTTTTGTGTTAATTTTTTTTTCTCTGTTAAAAAAGAATTTTCGGTGACGAAAAAACTTATCCGCTCATACTCTTACTTCATCAAAGAATAACATGTAACTATCGTAATTTCCAAAATAACCGGATTTTCGAAAAAAAAATCTATCAATTTTGCATCTGTCTCTTTCACACTCATAAGACTTGAAAATCACCTCATCATGATGTTTTGTTTTTGTTTTACATTATGTTGATGTTTTAAGCGATTTGATTGGTAAAAAACCTGCTGTTCATTTTTCTCTGTTGAAAAAGAAATTTCGGCGAAAAAGAGAGCTAGGCACTGCTCTTCTTCTAACAGGGAATAACATATGACTTTTGTTTTTCCAAAATATCCAGGTATTTTAAGACAAAAGTGAATCCATTTTGCATTTGTCTCTCTCGCACTCATAAGACTTAAAAATCACCCTAAGGTGATGTTTAACCCCTACGAGTGCGAGAGGGACAGATGCAAAACGAATTTGCTATTTTCTCAGAGATTTTTCATATTTTCGAAAAAAATAAGAGAATCGCATTATTCTTTGATGGAAAGAGAACAACGTGATTCTTTTTTTTCTTCGAAAAATGTTTATTTTCAGAGAAAATAGCAAAGTTCGATTTTGCACGATATAATCGGACACACGAACATCACCTTAATTCCCTTCCGTTAATTCGTCTCATAATTGAATCAAGCAGTAAAAATCAAAACGTTGCAAAATGACCGAGTAAAAATGTAAATCACGTGGATAATAAGAATTATCGAATTTTAGGTGGGAGCATTGACGTAGATTTTGCACGAAGCTGAATTAACGAAAAATTTTAAGGAGGCATAAAAGTACGTGAGTACGCGTGTTTGGATATCAGTGGGACGATCGATCGAGCGCACATAATTAATGATGACCGCGCGAGGTCGCGAAAGAAAGAACGGAGGGAGAATAGGAAAAGAGAAAAAAAGAGAGAAAGAGAGATAAACGCCCTCGTCCTTCGTTCGATTGAACCTCCGCGTGCGAGTCATCCTTGTCTCTCTCTCTCTCTCACCTCGGATCGACGATACTTATTACTATGTCGTGAGTTTGTCACAACCGTGACCTTCGGAGCGAAACCAAAATTTCCATCTTCGCGCTCCTCAGAATTCTACGTTCCAGGGTTTCGAGCGAGGAAAAATATAAGTTCAACGAAAATAGCGAAATAAATATACATTTTATCGTATGCAGAATATTTCAAAATCGAAATAAAATATTTCTACTTTTTGTGGAGAACTTGAATCTGCATTTTTTCGACATTCGGTTCTGCTATTTTTTGTGTAATTCAGATATAGCTCTTTGAAATCTTCGCTATAAATATTTATGCATTTTTTATTGCAACAAGAAGATTCTCCGATGAAATTGTCAAAATATTAAGAAATTTCATTTTTTACTAAATAAATGAATGAGTGGAAAAAAAACGAAGTTGTGAATTTTAAAATATTGATTTTGATTTCGGGACGATCGATCTATTTCTTTTTTTTAATTGAGCCCACAATCACGTGAACGCAAAATGGTCGCTGCGTGACTTCAAAATGGCAGACACGGGAGCCCGGAGTTCGCGACCAGCTGCCACGGGGCCATCAGGAAGAGAAGCCGATAACGAGGAAAGAAGAAAAAAAAAGACGAATGCTCAATGTACAGGCGATAAGCAATCGAGAGATGTTTCATGTTTTCGTGTATCGAGTGCGTCAGTGCGACTCCAAAATTAGCGCTATCCTTCTTTTTTTACTTCTCATTCGTCTCTCTTTATCGACTCGAGCCAATCGTCATCGTTTTGGCACGACCGTGAACGAAACTTCCTTACTATTTTCCCTCTCACGATCGCCTCTTTATCGGATGCCCGGTTTTTATCATCGAACACTCACCGTCCACGTCATTTTTATCCATATACCGCGTATCGCACGAAATCTCTGTAAATTTCTCCCAACGTAGAGAACAAAAGTTTCCTCTAAGATCTTTTTTAATTTTAGCTACGCAGCGAGATATTTACCATTCTGTTGTTGTTTTTTTTACTTTTTTGCCATTTATTGCTATACGTAATAATTTCTACATAATTATGAGATTCATAAATTATTTTCACACTTCTCGAACATCAATGAAAGATATTTCGAATTTAATTTTATATTTACATAGAACATAACACGTAAAAGGATATGACCTTTAAATACGTACCAAAATTTAAAAAATTATTGTCTTATTTCTAACGGATTGTAGTTTCATTTGTATTCTCAGTAAACTATTTTAATCTCATTCTTATCTTTCATTTATTGAATAATCTTGTTAATTATAATTAATTTAATTAATTTTTATTAACATTCATTAATATTTAATTAATAAAAAAGATTCATATTTTATTAATTAATTATAATTATTTAAATTAATTAAATATGAATCTAACTAAAATTTCCATAAAAAATTGTATGGTAATTAATTTTTTTTGCTATTTTTTGTTACTATATGGCAATTCAATACTATCGATAATTTTCGTATATTCAGGAGACTCGATAATTTATTTTGCGATTTCTCAAAATGTGACAATAAAAATATTTTGTACTCAATTTTGAATACCTGGAAATTTTATATACACACTAATTCGTACGTATAATTCGTGCTCTAGATTCGGTTTTCATTTGCTCATTTCTCGTTACTTGAAATTCGGCTACGTGATTTTACGAGGCATACAAATTTTGAAGAATCGCACGAGTGCTCTCGTGACTGTTTTAACGAGAGTACGACCCGCACACGCGATGACTCTTGAAAATTCTACGGTTTTTTTTTGCTACGCCGATTTCTCTCATACCCCATTCTCTTCTTCCGTTGACTCTTCTATTTTTTTGCAACCCTCTCGTCGAAACTAGAGAAAGAGTAACAAACTAGAAAAAAAAATTACTAGGGTAAAAAAAATTCTTTTTGAATGAAAACTTCGCGAGACTGAAAAATATGTAAGCAGGAAAAAAAATGATAACGACAAGAATTGCAATCGTGAAGTTTTATTTTCGAAAAATTCACAAAGGTGTTATTTTTACTCTTCAATTAATTGAATGCATTCCCGAGTCATTGAACGATACGAATGAAAGATTCGCGGGTTCATTGCTATCCGTCCTCACGCCAGGACAAATTCTATTTCTGGCAGCCTTTGTTGTCCCGTCCACATGAGCCGCGGGAAAAAAAAGAAAACTCAAAATTGACCACAGTTCTACACAAATAGAAATCTGATCCCAAAAAAACCAGAAAATTCAATAAAACGTCAAACGAGACGTTATGACAGTCACGAGACCTCGAGTCCACAATTTTGAAGGAAAATTAAAAAAAAAAATAAAAAATTCACTTTCTAATCGAATTAGAAAAAAGAAAGTGAATGACGAAATAAGAAACGAGGACGAATCTGCGCAGCGATATTCTCAAAAGTTCAAAACACAACCAAATAATCAGTGCACTCGTTATCACTGTTTATACATTTTGTTGTTATAATTTGCAGATAAGCGGAGGAGAGAGAAAAGAGACGCGTGAATTGTGCAGATTAGCACGATTCAAAATGGCGGACGATTTGAGGGGTACGCGATTCCGTAGCGAAAGTCCGATAACGAAAATAAAGGACACACAAAGCGTGGATCAGTAACGTCGCGATCTCTTTCACGAGCTGGCCAAAAAGCCACCGAAATATTTTCGAAAGAAAGAGAATAAAGAGGAGAGAGAGATTTCGAAGAGACAGAAAGAAGAAAACAAAAACCCGTGAACGGCATCTGTTTTGTTATTCTTTGTCCTCCTGACGATTTCCTCGTCGTTTTAACCTTGAACATTGAAATTGTCGCGTTTAAATAGTCTTAGCCCCCTCCCCCAGTGGCCAGCCGTACCCCCCACTCGAGATTGTAATGCACGCGCGTTTGTCTTCTTCCGAGGGAATTCCGTCTCGAAGATAAACAGCAAAGTGCGTTGAATCGGCGTTCTCGGGTCATTATTCGGGGTGTCGGAGCGCCTCTGCCTCTCGATCTCGCCGTTTTTCCCCCACCAGTCGCCGCGCCGCTTCCGCGAGCGTCGGCAGCGCCCTCTTCCCCCCCCCCCCTCCGCCCCACTCTTTCGGGCGGCATCTCCGCGCTCTCCCTCTCGGCCGCAACCTCGTGACGACTGTGACGAGTTCGAGTATCTCTCGTGTGTCGTCAGCGCGCGGGTTCGTCCTTTGTACAACCTTGCGTTAAGACAATTCACCGCGACACGCGCGCGCACTCAATTTTTCTCTCATTCCCGATCTCCTCGACGCTTTCAGTTGAAACTCACATTTCAGATATCTCCGTAGACGCTCGATGTTTGCTATCCGTCAAGATTTCTTTCGAGCAGAGAGAAAATCTTGCCAACGCCGAGCTCCGAACGGAAAATAAAGAGGGAAAAAATGATGAAGCGTGATAGTCCGAGATTAATGTTGGAAACCCTGAAAACGTCTTGAACGTTTGCCAACGCTTTTTTTCTTCTTTTTGTTTCCGCGTTGAAACTGTCGAGCCACGTGAACGATTCGTATCGAGTACTGATTCAGTACAGGATTAGAAATGAAATTTCCCTCATGTCGTTCTTATACAGGGATTTTTGATGAGACAGCAAAAGGTTTTTCACCGTGTAGGTGCGTTGAGAAGCAGGTGAATCCAGAAGCCAGCGACCTTCCGCGGATGGGGGAAACGTGTTCTGTGTCAGTAACCCCGGAGCTCGCGACCGGAAATCGAGATTGACCGAGAAAAGGGCACAGAACCCTGGCCGGAGTTCTACGTAAGTGCGTGAGAGAGAGAGAAAGCACGAAAGACCCTCGAAAACGAGGGCACAAAAGCCCGCTATGTTTGTACAATACTTGCACGCACCTTTTCCCCCTCTCCGCGTCCTCCCAACGTTTTTCCCCCTCCCTCCGCGGCTCGCGAGTCACATTGACCCGAAAAAAATCACAGTCTCTCCTTTCTTTATCTCGAAAACAAAAAGCGTGCAGAAAAAGCTGGCAATACCGCGATTGTTAACCTCACAAAAGCTCGGAAATACTTAGCTCGTTCCCTCGCCTCAAGGAGAATCGTTCAGCGCGAGAAAAATTCATCGAGTCCATCTTTTGTTTCGAAAATGATCTTAAAAAATGTTCTTTCAACGATTTGTCATAATTCCTTCGCAATGAGCCCGAGTAGGAAGTACTTTTTTTCCAAATGGATATTGAAAGAGGAAATTTATAGCAGACTTCCGGCTGTGCATTGTACTCGCCTCATTTCCAACTTTCCCCGCTCGTCTCTTTCTCTTTTTGACTTTTTTGTATGTATCTCAGAGTACGTGAATAGAGGCGAAAAGAATGGATTCGTTCCCTCCGGGAGTACGAGCCTAGGAGTCGCATAGATCATAACCTAGAACGCTGGATTATTAACATACAAATACGACGTTCTGTAAGGTGGAATAAAAAAAAAAGGAAGACACAATGGGAGAGGTTATACACACGCGATACTCAAGTTACGTGTTCTAAGACTTGGCGAACTTTTTTGCGCTTCTCCCGCACCGTTTGCCCTCTTCCGGCAAAAAAGTGATTTACTACCCGCTATTTTTCGTCTCGACGGCATTATTTTTCAATTACTTGACAGTTTTTACAACTCTGCTGATCTAGTTGATAAATAGTCGAGTTTTTATCGTATTTGTTCTGGTTTTTTGGCTTGACGAGTATTTAGGAAAATATAATGAAAAATTACGCGTATGCAAATGCCGCTTGCCAATCGTTCGTTACAACAGTGCGAAATTCTCGTTGGCAATCGTTAGAAGCGATGACTAGCACCGCCCGATAGGCGAACGCACACGCGAGAGCTCGTCATAAGCGCCGAGAGGCGAACAAGCTCGTGTGCGTACGAGGCACGTATGTTCGCCCATCCAAACGCTGCTGTTTCGTCACGAAGCTGAGTCAAACGTTACACGATGACGACGATGTCGACAGAGGAGTAACACGAATTCGCCTACCCTCTTTTTTTCCGCTTCTCAAGCTCTTTCCGCCCCTTCTCCCGTTTCCTTCCACGAAACATGTGACAGCAAAATACGCGATGTATCGAGTCATGCACAGACAGACAAAAGCGTAAAATTCTCCTTTGATCGGACCTGGCGCCATCTACTAGCGCCGCTGCCATCTTTGCCCGCGAAATTTGAATCACCCTCAATCGAATTTCTATAAATAGATCAATTCGATAAACCGATTTTCATTGTTTCTACTTATTTATTCTCTCTCTTCATCACAATCAATGATTCCATGAAAAAAGGCGCAAATATCTAATATAATCTTCAAATTAGGTTCGATCGTACGTTACACGAAGATCGTTCTATTACGAAAGATGACTCGGATATATTTTTTATCGTTCCGTAATCAAAAGTAAAAGAAAAAGTGATCGCCAGGTTTGAATTAGAAGCGCGAATAGTGGGAAGGTATGAAAGATGTCGCAGCGGTGGCTAGATGCATTGCGTATCGGACCGCAATCTCGTAATAGGAAAAGTAGCAGGCAGAGCAAGAGCGCTCGGTCGTCGGACGTCGGTGGTGGTGGTAGAGCGGCGAATGGTGGTGGCAGCGGTTCGGTTCTCCGATCTATCGCGCATCGTGAAAACATTCGGCTCGGAGCTAGAGGCTCCCATTCGTTATATCGTTCTCGGGGCTCGTGTTCCACCTCCGGCGTACTCGCTCAGCCAGGAGAGAAAGAGAGAGAGAGGCTCCCTTCGGACCACCAGGAGAGAAGTGTAATATTGAACGCCCGAGCGTTCGGTGGGCCGTGTGTGGTGCGTGCTTGTTCGCGGGCGGTGCGCTTGTAAGATTTAGCTCGAAAGAAAAGGAGAGAGAGAGAGAGAGAAGGAGAAAGAAAGAGTGAACGAGAGCGTATGTGTTGCGCACCGTGCAGAGGGAGAGAGAGGAAGAAAATCGTGAGAGATCTTTGCGTCGACACACGCACGCTTTGGAATCATCATCGAGCTCTCTCCCTCTCTATCTCGTTCGGAAATTCAAACCAAATTCACTTTTTCCACTCGTCCCTCGCCACGGTTGCCGAATGAAGCTCGAGGAAGGAAAGATGCGGAGAAGGAGAATAATAGACAAATAAAAATAATAATCGGGCAGCGTATGATTGCGTATACGTGTTGTGTCCAATCGTGAGCGTGCGAGAGAGAGACGGGAAAGCTCTGACTGATACGGAGCCTCGTCCTCGTTATTTCGTCATTTCTTTTTTTCTTCTCTCTCTCACACACACACGTACGTTTTTACGTCGCGAGCGAAAAAAAGAAAGACGAGAGCAGTCGCGAGTGAGGAGCATATTTGACGGAAGGATGCTCGGAAGACTGAAGTGAATAAAGCGAGAAAGCTGGCCCGTTTCAACGCTTCGCAGTGAGTCGCGTACACGGTGAATTCTCGGGATTACCCGCAGGCAGCGAGCGACCGAGCGCTTTTGACGTCAGTAGTGAGAATAAGGTTCGAAGGGGAAAAGGAGCTCGATCAGGCGCGAGAAAGTGTCGAAAATACGAAATTTCGGGGAAATCGAAGTGAGAAACGTTCGAAGAATTTTCATTTTTTTTATTTAATCAAGAGAACGCGACGGAAATTCCCGTTATTCGAGTGTAAATTCGTCGTGTACGAAATATATATACGGATAAGGACAAGAGGCCAGAATTATCGCTTTGTGTGATAAAGTCGGTCGAGAAAACACGGGGGACGGGAGAGAAAAGTCATAAGCAGAGCGCCACCGCTGCCCGCGCAGCACCGTGTGCCCCGTACGCTTAAATGCCTCTGAGACACTCTTACTACTCCATGTTGTGCATCGGTTGTTGCAACACGATTGCGTGCTGGAAAGTGAGTGTGTGGCCTCCTAAAACTCTCACAATTACTTTTTCTCGATCCTATGCCAAATCTCCTTCAAATTTCGTTATTTAGTCGTTTTCACGGATTTATCGTACCCCGCATCGTTGAAATATATCGTAGAATCTAAAATCTCGATGTGTGTTTATAAAAAAAACACTTGTCAGGTGAATAAACAGGTCTAATGAAATCTTCCAATGGAGTTTCTGTATCAAAAGATTTAGCGATCAAGAAATTTTAGATGGATATCCGAGTGAAATTTAAATGGGTTCAATATTTCTCAATAATTGGCTCGTAAAGTGTCAAAAATTTCATGTCAAAGGTGTTTTGAAACAATCAAACATGAATGGAATATTATTTTCATAATATAAGTGACAAATATCGGTGTAATTTAAGTTTTTACAAGTTTAAATTGATGTTCGATGAGTGACAAATGGTTCATGAAGTTGTGTTTTGCTGCAGGTTCATTTCTGGTGACGGCTGGTTGCAGAGGAACGGCAGGAGGGCTGCTGTCGTGGTACGTCAGGGGCACATAATCGAGTGTGAGCCGATTGCGGTGATTTGTACGACAGCGGAGCAAGCGCCGCATAGAAAAGGAGTAGAAAGATATAATTAAATAGAAAACGAATTGAGGAAGGGAGCGTCGCGAGAGACGAAATCAGGGTACTGATAAGTCTTAGAAAGCAACAAAAGTTAAGAGAAGAAATTAAAAAATGGAGCGCGAGTCGAATCCCATGCAAGCGCTATGCCGGAGTGGCTGTGGTTTTTATGGATCGCCGGCTACAGATGGACTTTGCTCCCTCTGTTACAAGGAGAATCTCAAAAAGAAACAACAACCTCCGGTCTCAGCGGCTAGCGTAGTGTCCAGCCAAACTGTCTCTGGTAATGCTGCCGCGTTGCAAAATAATGCATTCAGCAGTCCGGCATCGACCGGCACCACTGCACAGCCTACCATTCCCACCATCCCCCAACCAACGACAGATTTGCCCAGTCCAAAAGAGGTAAGACTTTTTCAACAATCACTAATCAAACTTACACGATTTTTAATTCTCAATATTTCCACTTATTTTAAAAAATAGACAATAGAATATATGTTTTTGACAGTTGATGAATGTCGTTTAATAATTATCCAGTACTGAAACTTGTTGAATTTTGATAATTTTTATTGATTTGCGATTCATACATTTTGATTAAAAGTTTCATTCAAATGATCAGGGGTTCAAAAATAAATAAATAAAAGGTATAGAATTGATCACGAGACTGTCAAACTCGATAAAGCAAAAGAACAACTTGAATTCGAGTGATCGAACGTTGCCATGGATTCCAACGTGAAAAATTTCTGGTTTTGATAAATTTTTAATGGGTTATGGCCTCGGGCCATGGCTCAACTTACCACGCCGATGATCGACGACGGAAAAAAGTAATTTTCTCGTTCTAGATTTGTCTTTATCGAATTAATCCTTAGTATTTTCTATCTGATTTTTTTTTACTTCTATCGTATTCCAATTGCGATGGAACATTTCTTTTTTTTGACGTTTACCAATCAACCTCGACGAGGCTCCTGACAGTGTTAAACTTTTCCGACGCAAATCCACCAATTGAGATTATTTTCCAATACCGCGTATCGCCTTGACTATTATCTAGATTCGAAAATTTTTTCTCGAGATTCCGAGAGCGATTGCGTAATTCGTGTGATCAACAGAGTCGACTAAAAACGACGTGTCAATGTCAATTCGAGGATTTGCATCCGGGAATTCGAGTCTCGCAAACAGTCTTTTAACTTGAAAAAAGAAATTAACCGCTACGACTCTTTTTTTTCCAATGTGCTTTGTGATATGATTATGTAACTGGATATTGTTTTTGTAACAGGTGAGCAGGGACGATCAGGAAGGCGAAGTTAGCGGAGTCAGCGGAGGAGCGGCCGAGGGTTCGGTCAGCAGCGGGGACGCGGATGACTGTTTCGATGGTAAAGAGACTGATAAGGAATCCAAAAAGAAGAAAAATCGTTGTGCAGTTTGTCGCAAGAAAGTTGGATTAACCGGTAAGAATAATAAGCTCTTCGCTTTACGAGAATGATTTTCCATCCTTTGTCAAATTTGTGTACTCCTAAACTGAAAATTCTTGTCACAGGATTCGAGTGCCGTTGTGGAGGACTGTTCTGCTCTATGCACCGATACAGTGACAAGCACGACTGCAAGTTTGATTACAGAGAAATGGGTGCCCAAGAGATACGGCGCAACAATCCAGTTGTTGTTGGTGAAAAAGTGCAAAAAATTTGAACTATCTAGTGTGTAGTCGTTGGGAAAATGGTTATATAACTATATAAACAAAAAAAACAAAATATTACAAAAAGGTAAAAAAAAGATACGAACGAATGCGTTTTAAGAACACAAGAAACGGAGGAAAGAAAAAAAAAGCAGAAATGAACGCTGAGAGGGCGGGGGGCAAAGGTAAATACCAGAATAAAATAATATTAATAACTATGAGAGAAACACGGAGAGAAACACACGTGAGAAATTATCTGGCAGCTGATTGCACATCGAGTAATGAGGAATTATGAAAAATTAGTAGCGAAGATAAAAACCGAGAAGCGAAAGAAAAAAAATAAAACAAAAAATGAGAGATGCGGGAGTAAAAGTGGTTGACAGATGCGAGGAGTATATCTAAATATATATACATATATATATGTAGATATATATAAATATTGGAGTGAAAGAGAGAGAGCGAATGTTAAGCATTTTGGCCGGGTAAGAATGTTTAAAAGTGCGCGTGTATAGTGTTTGGAAGGTAAACCATAAGGTAAAACAAAAAAAAAAACATGAGAAATAAGAAATTGATAGAGTGAATACCGTTGAATTATTTTTTCTTTCACTAAGCCTGAAGAGAATAGAATGTGCGTAATTGAGGGAGGATCGAATTATAATCGCCAACTTTTTTCTCATCTCGTTTTAATCCTCTTGTTTTTAAATATATTTTTGTTTCTTTTTTCTCTTTCGCCTTTTTAACGAAGACCTGAAGTGCGATCGTGTAAACCTGGCCAACCGTAAGATTTACACGCGCCGCGAGCGGGTTTGAAACTTGTAAAGATTTTGAGAGGGGGCGAACAATTTTCCCTTTACCCCCCCTACCGTTTGTTGTCTTTCGTTCCTGGATGTCAGTGCCATGTCGGAAATTGTCAACGTTTCGTTAAACAATCGAGTTCTTTGTAATACGCTAGGTCTTACGAGAGCGAGCGAGATGTTAAGTAAAATCGAAGAAGAAACGACTCCACGCAAGAGAAACAACGGCGATGCTGAGCGAAAATATAGAATAACAATTATCCGTGTGGTCCGAAGAAAAAAAACGAGAGGGGAAAAGTTATCTGGTTTACTAACTGCTGCCAGCTTATACTATTATTATTATTATTATATTATATATTATTATATTATTATTATCTTTATCGATTATTACGATTTATTATTATTATTATCGATTATATATTACGTTTATTAATTTACTTAAAGAAATTTGCTGGTGTGAAAATATGTGGTAATCCAACAGAGAGAATATTTGACAAGTGTGTAAAGCTGAAATAAGAGTTGAAAAAAAAATCGGGTGTTCGTTTCTGCGTGGCGGGCAACAGGGATCGTTGGAACGAGAGAATATAATCGAGCGAGACGTATCTATTATTTTTAAGTAGACGCAAAATTCCTGGTGCAGTCAGTCGGTCAGCGAGGTCAAGAGTTGGCTCGCGCCTCTTCGAGCGACTTTTCCAGATCCGTGAGCTTTACGAAATTTATGATTAATAAAAAGAAATAAATCAATAATGAAAATGAAAATAATCATTTAATCTCGTATGAAGGCACGTCGAACGTGATGATACAGATGTTAACGAAAAGCAAAAGCTTCGAAGCGCATCAAAAAAGAACGAGAGAGAAAATGTTGTAGAGAAAAGAAAAAGCAAACCTGGAATAAGAGAAATGAACACGAAGGAAACACACGTACACGATACACGATCGAAGACGCGTTAGACGATTGTTTCTCCGTTTGTTTGTTTCTTCTCCTTTGTTTCTTTATACTCCGCATTATACGAGCAAAGAATTTAAGCAAAGAAAATGAGAAAGATTTAAAAATATATTTATAGAAGGATTGAAAAGTAATTGCGGTCAGAGACACGTACGGCCGGCCGAAAAAGAAGAAAAAAACTGAAGAATTTAACGAAGGCAAGAAAAACGAACAGAGTGCGTTGTTTAGGCGATGACTGACGTTGATATGGGTGATCACGATTTCTAGGTTTAATATGCGAACGTAGTAGTCTAATAATTATTAAGTATATTAGCCGATTTGATTCATAAATAATGCAATGGAAGTATAAACGAAGAAAAAAAACGAAAAAAAAACCCAAACAAACGTAGTACTGTGTGTTTATGTCCAATCTCACGTGAATATAACGAGCATTAATATTCAATACGAAGGACGACTAACCAAAAAGAGGAAAATAAGAGGAAAGGTGACCGACGAAAAAAAAATTTGCTTTTCTTGAATAATAATCGTTGTATCTCGCGTGTCTCTTCTTTTTTCATCGTCTACGCGCGGATATTCTTTATTATTGTATTGTTTCGCGTTGCGTGGTTTTTATTATTGTTCGTTTGTAGATCTATGTTTTTTTTCCTTCTCTTGTTTGTTTCTTTAAAAATTATCACCCCACGAGGAGCCCGGGGAATCGCATTTTTGTTGTTGTCTCTCTCTCTCTCTCTCGTCCAGAGTCTCCGGAAGTTCTGGATATCTCGATATATGAAGAAAAGAAGAAATGCCGATTTACGAAGCTTCCTGTGTTAATACGAAGTGCATTCTCCAATGAATACGTGATTTAACTGCGATAGATGCGACTTTTTCGAATATAAACTTATTGTGTAAGAAATATTTAGTTCAATTGACGATTTGTTGTGAAAGAACGGAAAGGAAAGTTGTGAAGAAAAATTACGATCCTGACTGAAATTCTCACGAGGCATTTGCAAGTTCTCTGATTTGTTTTTTTTTTTTCTCAGTACCACTCGCCCAGTTGATTCGAACCATCCTCCGGATAATTATTGTAAAATCAACTGCAAGAGAGCACGACGATGAAACGCCAAAAAAAAAGTAATTCACAAATCTTTCTCCATTTTCTGCCAACTCACAATCAATTCGAAATCTGACGTGCTTGAATGAATTTTACGAAATACATAAAAAGTAAATATTCTCAGTTTTGTCTGTACTGCGTTTCTCGTCGTATTGTACTCTACGTGAAAAGAATTTACTCAGAAGTATTGTCAGGGACTTGAAAGAGGAAAGACGACGCCGCTGTGAGCGCGCTGTTTCGCGATTGATACGCTTCGCTCTTCGGATGAGGAAAGATGGAACGAGAGGAGGATATTGCTTTGTACCTACTAGAACTACTGCGTACAAGTGTGACTGAAAAACCCGAATAATAAGGTCAATGTAATTCCATCAATTCCGTCATTCCGTTTCTTGATTATTTTGCGATACGAAATGAAGAATTCGAGATAAAGGCAGAGAGTAACAGGGACGCAGGGGCAGGAATAAAGAAATCTCGATTTTCATCCTTTTTCGCGATTCGAACGGATTTTTATGCCTTAAGCGAGAGAAGAGATATTTAATGAATAATATTTAATATTAATAATAATAATAACCGAGCACGATGTGATGTCTTCCCGCATATTAAAGAGCTTTTCAGAACTTTGTATATGCTTTGACGCGAACTCGATCCCCGATCGAGTTGTATTCAATTTTCGCAATTTTTACTTTCTCGCTATTATACGAAGAGACGAAAAAAAACATACTTGAGCCCAATCGCGATTTGTCATGAATTCTACAGCAAAAGATTAATTTTAAGATCGAATCGAGACGTTCGCAGGCTCGAGGTTCGAATAAGCCTGAGTACGAGCTTCTCGCCGTCAAACCTTTATCGGACGAGACTCTGACCCGATGCGACTCGCGTTGCGTTTGCCCAAAAAATTCGCTTTCAAAAGATCCGTTGAAAATTAATTTCCTCTTTATTTCTGTCATTGCCGAGCAAGCCTCGAACGGGAGTTGAAAAAAGCTGGAAAAAAAGAGTAATGAGATAGTGACAGCGTGAGGAAGAAATAAAAAAAAACGAGAGAAAGGTCGACGAGAGTGAGGAGTATAAATGAGAATTTTTGAGGTACGAGTAGTGGAGGAACGCACACCAAGCTATTCGGTAAAATAATATCGACGGAAAGGTTGCCTTCAGGCCTTCACATCCTATTTTAGGCATAGCATATTTTTCTAACATATTAATCGCAATATTGGAGGATTCTTGCCTAGCGAGAAACAAAAAAAGTCCCAAAAGAGCGAAAGGTTCGAGAATGGCAGAGAAAAATAACGAGCGAAGGGCGCGAAACGAGAGCGAATGAGGTTAAGTGTGGAATAAAAAAAAACGTGCGTGAAAGAATTACGATAATAAGCGAGGGTTTGGGAGAATTAAATACACGTGAACTATATTTGAAGCGAGTGGTTGTTTTATCTGAATGATGAGAAATCGAGGTCTCGAGCGAATTAAAAAAAAGAGAGTGAACAAATTATATAGAGGAAAGGAGGAAGCTAAACATTTTCGAGGGAAATGAAAATGAGAGAAAAACCTATTTAAAAAATCGAGAATTTATCAGCAGCGACGTTTGTAATACAAAGAAAAAAAACACACACACACACGTACACATCCACGTACACACACTTGGCTGACTCAACATAAGGACGTAACGAATGCTTGTAATTATTAAAATTGATATTAGTACGTTTAAGCAATTAAAAAGAAAAGTAACATCAAATTTAATATATTATAAATGATTACTTACTCCTTCGTGCGGTGACAACGTTGGGAGAGACTTTTGAAGAAAAAAACGCGGAATATAAATACGAAGTGAAAAAAAAAGAGAAATTGAAAAAATGTACATGGAGACGAAAAAAAAGGACATATAACGCTTTAGAGCTTAGGTTTGTTAAATGATACGGATTTAGCCTATTTACACCGAAAAAGAGAAAGGAGGAAACACTCATCACTTGGTCCTAAAATTCCTTCCTTTTTTGCCTTTTATCACTCTCGAAAATAAAAATACGTCCCTTTTCGCTCCACGACGTCGCAAAAAACGAGGACACGTTCATTATTAGAGTCGACGATATTTATGTATATTCAAAAAACGAGAAAACAAAAATATATATATATGTAAATTCATCATCATACAAGAGCTGAGAACGAGCATCGTGAGGGAACGACGAATTTCAGGGTAGGTCAAGAATTAACCTCACCGTTGCTTCGTAACAAAATTCGCCTTTATTCCTCACTACAGCGACCAATTTATTATTATCATTATTTATTGCATTACGAATATAATAACAAATGATCAACCATACGACGATACTTGTTGATCGTGGAAACTTGGCAGAACGTGAAGTTTACTTCTTTTTTCTTTTTTTTTTCCTTTTCTTTGCTTGTCTCGAGTCTCGCAAATTCTTATGAAGGGTGAGAGAGGGGGGGCGACGAAAGAAAAACGAAAATGAAAAGAATATTGCGAACTTTAAGTGCACTTAGTAAACAATCGCTTCGCATTAACCGATTACCTCTCTACGCGATATACATTTATTCTATTGACTATCGGCTAGGATCAATCGAATCGAAAGCGAACAATCTCGTGTGGCGAAACGGATAAATTTCCCTCAGTTTCTATCGATTCTCCGCCTTTGGACTAGCGACAAAACGGTCTATGCGAGCCTCGCGATTCTCTCCTCTCGATCTCTATACTCACAGGAGCATGCGAAACCTTGGAAAACTCAAACGCGCGAGAGTTCCGCGCCGAGACGTTTGAATCACGGAGTTTTATTCGCTCCGGTTAACGATATCTTCTCACTCGTTGAGTTCAAATGACTAGTAAGCGTCGTTGCGACGCTGGTTGTTCTGGGACGCGACGACGTTCGCGAGGTACTTTTGTAGCGTTTTGTCCGAGGCGACGTCACCCTTTGCCGGGCTCTGCGACGGCAACGGCGGCGTCGACGCCGGCGTAAGGATACCGAGCTCCTCGTCGTCGCACTCGCGTATCGAGCCTTCCGTCTCCGTGTACATTGGCTTCTCTGACTTTATGTACCCGTGATCCTCAATCGCGGCGACCTTCGCTTTCGCCAATACACTTTTTCCATATTTCGAAGAAAGACCCGCGTTCTTCGACACATTATCACGCTGATAGTGATGATGATGATGGTGACTCGTCTGGTTATCGTACTTCAAGGCTGACAATTTTCCGTTCTGCAGCATCGACCCCGCGTGCTGGACCACCGCGTGATTTTTCAGACCGGACGGCGTCTTGTAACATTTTCCGCAAGGACACCTGAACGCCTTTCGAACCCTGCTCAAATTAAAAATCATTCATTCTTTCTATCCAATGTTTTACGGTAAGTGCACTGTATTTTTTAGAGTCCAATTAGAATATATATTAAATTTCAATTTGTGCACCAGAAAACGTTTACGTACTTGCCATCTTTCTTGTGACCATTCTTAGAGTGATATTTTATTCCGTTTACGTTTTTGTAGCGTTTTTTACACCCAGGAACTGGACAGGCAAATGGTTTGTCAATTAAATTGTTGATGCTATTGTTGTTGCTGTTGACTACGGCGTTACTCGACGAGTTTTGAGCATTATGATTCGTCACCCTGTAAAATCATCTGTGAGATAAGAGTATACCACAAGATATGAAACAAAATTAGATTTTTTCAGTCTTATCACGAGCACGTGAGTTTTTTAATACTCGAAAATCAGTTTCCTTGTTCTTTTATACCTGCTTCCATAACGCAATATAAAATCTGCAGAGAACTCTTCAGAGGTTGTCCAAGAATCGTTGCTGTCGTCCGGCTCACTGGGAAAGTCTTCACCCTCACCAGCTTCGCTTCCTAGCATTTGCCAAATATTACTCGTCCAGTCGGGAAGCGACGATTTCCTGAGAAACTTTTACCTGTTGGCGTCGCGGCGTTGTTACGATTTCTCGTCGGCGTCGTCGCGCTTATTATACTCGACTGATTCAATCTTCCTTGGTTGGCTAACTTGGCACATTCTTTTCTTGCCGCATCGGTCAGAAACCTCAGTGCGTAACTCAGCGGTATACAGGTCGGCTGCTGAAGCTCCATTTGCTCCACCACGTGGGGATCGTAATCTGGAAAAATTCAAACTTTGTATTAAACTTATACATTTCATTTTTCATGACATTTCAAGTCATCGGAACGACAAAAATAAATTTAACTAAGTCTTGAATGATATTAAACAACAAATTTATTTACTACGAATTTTTAATTAAACCAAATTTACATAAATTGAAAATATCTACATACAAAAATAATGGAAGGCATTCGTGAAGTTAAAAAAAAAGGAATGAAACGTACATTGATCTGGATTACCACCAAACATAATGAAAGTTAACACTAAATGTTGAATCCTATCAATTATTTTTTTAACAATGAAATATCAGAGTGAGTTTTGCTTCAGATATCCGCAAAGTATGAGGGGAATTTATGAGGGGTTGACCCTTGATCCACGATTTCTAATTCTGATTAAAGGCAGAACGAAGTACGTGAAGAGCTCAATGGGCATACAGGATAAAAGGTTGAGATACGAGCAGCATCGCGATTGTCAGAGCAAACGCTGTCACATTATTATTTTATTATCAGATTATTAGAAAAGTCTTGGTCCTCGGTGGTTTAAAGCCCAGATAACCTCTTTGCATCGATACCGCGCACATAACCTCAATTGAAATGATTTTTTTTCTCCCACCCCGAAACTAATATCGGCGAGATGTAAAAAATATGCTAAACTCGTGGGACATAATCTCATTTTACCGATATGAGTCTCTTCGATGTGTTGTATCAAGTGTCCTAGGCTCTTGAAAGTCAGGCCGCAACCGTTAAATTTGCAGTCGTTCAACATAAATACGGCCATAATATCAATGGAGACTGAGAGACAAACCGATGTGACGACGAGGCTATCGTTCAGTCAAGCGACTATCTAAAAACTCGTACATCAAAATAACGATATTACATTGATAGCCCGACTATCGGAACGATCGAAAAATTATTACGTTCCGAAATAAGAAATTCTCGATTTTATCAATTACTCTGACATTGAGCTTCATCGAGAAGTTATCGAAGCTCTATTGACTCAAATTTGCAGACGAAAAATATGTTCGGCTAAATTCGGTTGGTCGATAAAGGGTTACGGGGTGGCGAGAAGTGGTGAAACCCGAGCTCAACGAAAATCGTTAGTGCTTCTGAGAGGGCGTGCACAACGACAGGAACGAGAAATTGTCCGCGTCAGAGGAACGAAAATTGTCAACTGAAACGAAAATAAACAAAAAATTATTTTAGAAATTTCGAAAATTTCGATTGATTCGTGTACGTCCGTTTTTATTTATTTTCATAATCTTTCGCATAACGCTCGAATCGCTTTTTATGAAAAAATTTCAAAACTCGTTCCGCGTTCCTCGTTTCCTACGTCTTCGATTTCGGAGCCGTGATTCGTTGTGACGTAAGCTTTACTTGCGCAAACGCTCATCGAAACGTACACTGCGCAGCCTCCGTTCATCGGTTCACTCACCATTTCGACATTCCAAAGGCCGGGTCTCGCCTTGCCTCTCTTCCTCGACACTGTTCTTTGGTAAGTCCGAGCGCCTGCTGTGCTGGCAAGTGAGTAAAAATCGTCACGGTTTAGCGACGATAAAAGCGTGAATAAACCGCGATAGTATAGAATCGTTTGCGAATGAATGCTTTCTCGATTCGATCGTAAATTCGTTGCAATTGAATCGCGGATTGACGAGAGAGAAAAGTTCGTTTTGTGTTCGGTGAAAAACGGAAATCACAAGGAGGGCCGTCGCGGATACACGGCCATTTTCGCCGATAACTGATGATGTGCCGTGACCGAAGTACTCGCGTGTTCGTCGAACTAAATCTCTGATTAGTAACGATTCGCGTTAACGTTCAATATTTCCACAAGAAATAACGAAAAGAAAGCTCGATTCGTAATTTCTCTCTCTCATGTTCGCTCTTATCATTTTCAAAGTCGTCCACATTACGTAATAATACCGCGGGGGTTCAACGAGACTGCTTTCGTTTTTTTCATCCAGAATCGCGATTTCGGTTCACATTCGACAATCAATAAAATATTGACGTAGCCCTTTGACCCTGTGAAATGTCATAACTTTGTCATCGGTTTTCGGGAAACTCAATTGTCGCGTAACAAATTTTTCAAAAATTTTTTTTTTTAATATGGAACGCACGCTTCGTCGACACGAGCGCTCGCGAACAGGAGAGAATCGCTCTTTCCGCCTCTATCTCCAATGTCGCCCATCGTTGCGACCGCCATATATTAGTCTAATTGACGCGTTTTTTTTCCATTGATTTTCAGGTATTTCTCAAGTCTAAAAGACTAACAAAAAACCAACCAACCGTCAATATGTTTGCCTGCACCCGATTCATCGCGCCGGTCGCCAGGAGCACTGTAAGTACAATAAAAGAACTAAAAAGTCGATAACCTTTCATAAAAATCGATTTTTCATTTTTTTTACTTGAAAATCGTAAAAATCAACGGTCTGCGAGATGTTCGATCTCCAATCGCGTTGACACGACGCGTTACATAATTTTTTCAAATTTTCATTTAGATTTTATGAGAGTCTTGATTGACCTCTTATTCATAATTTACGTTATTTTTTCGTTTTTCATCAGCTGGTCGCTGGTACCAAGACCTACCTGCGTCCATTGAGCAGTGCAGTCATAAACCATAGTCAAACCCTCCAGGAAAATCAGAGGCAGACGAGCTTCGTCAGTGTAAGTCTCGATTTTTTTTCCTATTTCGAAAATATGTGTGTACCTTTACGTTTTTTGCATATATCTATATGTTCTCTCACTAAACCGCAAGCGCCGCTCATCGTAACTCGTGAGGGCGCGCGCGCATTGCATAATGAACCAAGGTTACATAAGTCACGAGATGTTTGAAAATTTTGGCGAAAAAAATATCCCTTTTTTGAAACGTCAACGCAAATGTGACATTCAACTACAAATAGTTTAAAATTGTCCGACGATTTCACGTGACGCGGAGTTTCATAACCTCAATTTTTTTATTTTACCAAATGTTTTATTCTAATAAATGATTATTCAAATATTTTACAATGCTATAGCATTAATATACTTTCACGTCCTTTTTTGTTTCAATAGGAAAAGCGACAAAAAGATTTTATCAATTCATGATTTTCTTTTGTAGTCGCCAATTGTGCGCAACTTCCAGACCTCCACGATCACTCGTGACATTGACTCCGCTGCCAAGTTCATTGGTGCTGGAGCAGCCACTGTAGGAGTCGCTGGTTCTGGTATGTAAACCTGATGATCTATTTTGGAATGTTTTCAGTCATAAAATGTTATACAATGATTATGTAAACAAAATTATAATATTTTTGTGTACCCTTGTTAACTCGATTGTGATCCCAATGTCAATCAAAAAGTTCGTCCTAAAAATGTAATCATTTTCAGGTATCGGAATTGGTATAGTTTTTGGATGCCTTATCCTTGGTTACAGTCGAAATCCTTCCCTCAAGCAACAATGCTTTGGCTATGCGATCCTTGGTTTTGCCCTAACCGAAGCCATGGGACTGTTCTGTCTCATGGTAGCCTTCCTCTTACTTTTCGCATTTTAATTCCTCAAGAAAGAATGAATACATCCAAACGACGATCCTACGAGGGATCCCGTGTTCCTGCCTCTCCCAAGATAAACCTCACAGACCTCATCCCACAAACAGAAATACATTCAAGTTATGTCTCAATTTTTTGAAATTTTCAAAACATGAAATGTAATCATATTCCTTCTGCATTATTCTACTGATATATCCAGTTTCCTTATCATGTTTCATCAGTATTTGATAAGTTCTTATCTCTTCTATTGTGAAGATCTTGAAAGTTTTTCGTAATTTTTTGGAACTATTCAGTATATTTTTATAGAAATGGGAATGGAATGAATTATTGTTATATTTGCAGGTGCTGGAATTGGTTCGGTATTCGGTTCCCTGATCATCGGTTATGCCAGGAATCCATCTCTGAAGCAACAGCTTTTCTCGTACGCCATTCTGGGTTTCGCCCTGTCCGAGGCTATGGGTCTCTTCTGTCTTATGATGGCTTTCTTGCTCCTATTCGCCTTCTAAGCAGTTTCATCGATTGGAGTGAAGAGATTTTAAGAACACACAGCCTCCATAACGAATTACCAATAGTTATAGTGCGTCACTGCCAAGGCAGCGCTGCTCGTTCCATGAATTCTTGGCTTTCAATAGTAAAGAGAGAACGACCTTCAGCTGTCTGGTTCGCGGGAGCCCATGAAATAATTAAGGACGCCTTTGATTGAAACGATACTCTCTCTGTTATATATATTATTGGAAAGAAAAAGAAAGAACAAAAAAATTGCTAAAAAAGATACAAAGGAAGAAAAGAATCCATGAAACCAAAATTTATCATCGTCAACAATCACCATCCGAACAACACCGCTTCGAACGCGCGAATGGCTCTGATCGGGACGCTGCCGGTGCGACATTTGACTGTTAATGAATAATTGCAGATATGAGAAAACAAATAATAATAACATGAAAAAAAAATTAAGAAAACGGGATTGCACATCGTTTCACGAAAGAAATCATTTTCTTAAATTCTAACCGGATCCCTTCAAGCTCTTTGCCTGTAAATCACGCTTCCTGATCATTTCATGGCCTACCGCCTCATACGTAGTGTAACTCACCTTGTTATGAATCATCATTTACGATACGATAATGGACAGGAGTAACAACCGTAAGCTGTGTAACATCAATCGGAGATAGAAAGTCAAGAATAAGGTTCCAAAACAATAATAGTTTGTCATTTAAATGAAAAAAAAAACAAGCAAATGACAACGAGTAGTAGTAATATTCAAAAAAGCACGTACGCCCTTATGTGTATCGCGAAAGAAAAAAGGATTTAGAATCGACACGAACTTCTCGGAACATCGTCACGATCAACACCGTCTCTTTATCGTCGTCGGCACTCGTTAATAACACGTACTTCTATTTTTTTAGTTTACGAACCCATTTTTGTCCTTTCACGTGGCTACCCACCCCTGTTTCCAACTGAGACGATTGAATCATTGTTGTGCCGTCGCGGACGCACGTTGTTGAGGTATAAAACTCTCTTGGCGAGGATATTGTACAGTGATATCGAATAAACATCCATGTCGTGAGATTCCTGTTTTTCGTTTTGAATCTTCCCGTTTTTGATATTCTTGGCGAAGGTGTCTTACTTTATCGGACGCTGACAGCACGAAGTAAGTTCTCAAACATTTTACAAATGAAATAAATTCGACTATAATAACCATTCAGACAATTTTTACAGGACAATATTACATTACAAAATGATAAATCGCTGATAAATAGTCTACTTATTTTAATTGTTAATATAATTTTCTTTATGTCTCATAGTTGTCAATATTCCATTTTGTTGTCTGTAGATAACTTACAATTAGATTCAATTTTTGTTCTTTTCTCTACAGAAGGCAAGGACACACTTCTCGAGGTGAATCGACACGTGAATTTAAATTAAGAATCATTGGCGCGAGGGTACTTCTTTGATCGCTAAAATTTATCACGTACACTAAAAGAGTTCGTTTGTTATTTCGCATACTGCATTCTGACAGAGATAGCCATAACTTCACAAGGGCAACATAAAAACCAATTATAAAAAGATGAAGGACGTAGCGTATTTGACTTCTACAGACCCTTCTGTTTTTCTAATTCTCGACACAAATGTGCATCGCTTCCTTCTTTTTATGAAATTTATTTTCACAAAAATCGTAAGTCTATCAAAGCACGAGACAAACCAAATTCAATTTTCTTCATCCATGTTTTTTTTTAATATTAATGTACAATAATTTTTTTATACGATCAAATTTCGCAAATGTCTGTCTCAGAGTTAACGACAAAATCGATGAACGCATAATGAAATGAAAAATTGAGATCTCAGTCACGTTTTACATGCTAACAGTATTATTCAAGGCAATCGGTTCGCCGATACTGTTGGACGGCAACATGTTCAATTGTTCGAGGAGTGCTTCGCGTTCTCTCAAGCACGCCCAAGCTCTCTCCTGCTCTTTCCTCGTGAGGGGAACTTTTCGTTGTTTCGAAGCGATCAATTTGTTGTAATGCTCGACAACCTCGTTATCGGCCGTTGCGATTTTTCTCTTGAGCGCCTGTCTCTTGCTCTCCTCCTGAGCGAGATTCAGGAGTCTCTTCAATTGTGTTACGTTGTGACTAGACAATGACGTTAAATCCTGCTGGCACCTCTTGATCTCAGCCAAAATCTCGTCGTCCTCCTGATTTTTCCTGTGACTATCTGGCTCGAGAATTCCCTGCTCGACCAGCTCTTTGTGCATTCTCAGCTCGAGATTCATGGAATTCTGTATACTGAGATCTCTGAGAACCGGCGGATCGCCGTCCCTGAATAATTTGTTTTCCGTATTGTTGTTCGCGACGTAAACATTTTCCTCGAGCAAAGCCGAGACGAGACGCTGCGTCAATGGTCCCGCGATGCCGTTCACTCTCTTCTCACCTTTTCCTACTAAGACCGACATGTCGGATCGAGATTTTTTCTTCTCTCTGTTCGGATTAGCCGCGTCTTCCTCCTGCAGAAGATCATTGTGCGACCACGAGAGACTGTAATGTCGCCCGAGAGGAGGAATTTTTTTAAACTCTCCAAGGTCCGAATGTGTCACAACTAATTCCTCTAAGAGCTTTATGTCGTCAGGCATAATGTCAGTACAGTAAGGATCTACGGACGCCCAAAATTTATTCGTAGTATCATTCTTCGGTAATAATAATTTTGGAACGTCCGTTTTCGAGCCCTCGACCCTTACAATTTCGTGTGGATTTGGAACTACTCTATCCCCTGTAGCTGCTGCAGTTTTTTGTTTCAAAAGCTTCGCAGTTAGTGGTGATTGCGTTTTTGCAGTAGTGTCTTTAGTTCTCATCTTGTCATCTCTTATCTTTTTGTCAAACGAAGTCAGGCCTTTGCCGCTCTTTGATCTCTTGTCACGACGCTCCTCTGCTGATGAAAGGCTCGCCATCTCCTCCTGTAGAGTCCTTGTTCTCACAACGACTGACGATAACAGCATCTCCAGCTCCAACTGCAGAGTGTCTAAATCTTCCATTCCCACTCCATCTTCGGGATTTCGTTGCAATATCATACAGAATCGAGGCAACTGTCGTACACTGTCTATACTCTTCAAAACTGGTAGACTAGATGACATTTCTGCACCCTCCGAACTCGTGTCTGAACTCTGCAGCGACGATTGTGCTGTTTTTCCACCCTCACGAACTTTTATTGGAGTCTTTTTTGTACTTAATTTTCCTTTTCCTGACATTGTGTTCCACGCTGCAAAAATTGATTATATTAAGATATTTCTTATCGTAATCTTATTTTATATTTGATTACAAAGAATTCAAACTTTTTTAGAAAAAAACAAAATTTTTTACATAGTTTTTTATTTTGTATGAATGAATTACTAGATTTTACTTCTTGATTTCTATAAGTTTTCAAAAAATAGGAACTTACGTGCATATAGTTTTATTATGATCCAAAAATTTCTTTTTTTTTTAATTTTAAAAGAATTTAAAATTAAAAAACTCTATAAACCGTTTTACCCATTCTTACAAATAAAAAAACGCTTGTTACTTACTGTATTCAAAATGTTTTCAGAATTTCTCACTCCAAAATTCCACTATTTATTTACGCGCGCTTTTTCGTCTCGCTCGCTTTTTCTTGGCAGTTACTTCCGCGCTCTTGTTTATCTATTTATTGCTCTTTCCCCTCGATCAGATGTTAAACATTTTCAACCACTAATTTGCACCACGTGGTTATGATAATATGTGGTGATTTGATTACGGCACATTCGTCCTACCCTTCCATTATCCGATACTATTTTCTTTCCTTCGATTGGAGTCCATCTCACTTTAAACAATGAGTTGTAAAAATGTATCGCATACCGAAAAAGGTTGGCAAATTTACTTGTCGTGTAAATCACAAAACTTTTAGATTACCAAGAAGCGTAAACTTTTGGAATTTTTTGTTCGGAATTCAATTGCAAGCGTCATCTATTGATGCTAAGAATTCCGCGAAGCTGTCGCTAGAGTGCGTTACTCGCTGGTGTAAAAACGAGGCGTTGCGATTTCTGCATTATCGACGAATATGTGGGACCCAATTCTTGAAACCATGCGAAAATTTCCGTGCACCAAAAATATCGCACGATGAATATCGCATACGAAATGGCTATCGTATTCTCGAACACCACTCGATAGGTAGTCGAGAATTTTCGTACACGCGATGTCAGCAGCGTTGCCATGTCTTAGGAAATGGTATAAGCCAATGAAGGCGTAGATTCAACGGCATACTCTCGGGTTTTCCCCCTGCGATTTTATGATTTTCCTTTTTATAATTTTTGAAGAAAATACATCCCTTGAATCGGCAAAGGGTTCATTCAGAAAAAGAGTGTCAAAACGAGCGTTCCCAAGGCATTCATTTCTCTTTTCTATATATCCATTATCCGTTTTGTTTCATTTTTAATTTAATTTTTATGGAAAATTTAAAAATGTCGCAAATAAGCGAAGAAGTCATTAAAAAGAGAAGTGGTTACGTTAATAAAGAACAGAAAAATTTTATCATTGGTAAGTAGTTGATTTTTCTCGTATTTTTACTTTTTTAAATACATAGAAACATTTTTCTGTAGTACGAAATATTTGCTTTAAGTAAAAAGCCTGGACAATATTTGAGAAGTAACGATTCATTTTTAAGAGCCGAAAATCTAATAGTATTCTGGAAAATTTGACCCGTTGTTAATGAAATTTTTTTCATTCAGAATTTATGCGGAAACATCCGGAGCTGAAAAGCGGAAAATTTTCTTCTCGATTTTCATACAAAAATGCGCAGCGGTTATGGGAAGAGGCGACGTTATTTTTAAATGGAATACCGGGAGCAGTTAAAGATTGGAAGCAGAGTGGCGAAAAGTAAGTATTTTTTAATAAAATTCGTCTTTTGTTATGATTCAAATTCTTAAATATTTAAATTTTAAAAATATTTCTTGACTGAAATGTTTTTTAATCTTTCAAAGACATGGCAAGATCTTCGAACAGCAGCAAAGAGGAAAAACGCTAATATTAAAAAAGATCCAAGGGGAACGGGAGGAGGGTCTGCTTCTAACAAAATATTAAATGAGATCGACGAAAGTGTGGTCGCTCTCATTTCGAAGTCGACGTTCGATGGTCGGCATGAGGGCGTTGAGGAGTCAGATGCGAAATTTGTAAGTCACAGAGTATTCATATATTTTATAAAATCATTCTAACGTAAATTTAAACATAATGAGAAATCTTATTTACTTTTAGGAATGGGATGGCGAGCATAGCAGCGAAATAATCGAATGCCTCGATGAAGACAGGGAGTTAGTAGTTCACTCCGTAAACCCCAATGACATGGAAACATCAAGCATCGAATCTGAACGATCAATCGAACAGAGAGAGAGGCTTGCCAATATTTTACAAAAAGATCTTGAAATTAGAACTGACTATTACCCAGTGAACACAATTTATAACGGCAATGTAACTTGGAAGTTTCAAGTAACATAACAATAGTTACGTTGCAGATGACACTGAAGTTACATTACATGTA
>JAPYYX010000623.1:0-19525 GCA_030522605.1 Cremastinae sp. B BG-2022a | reverse complement strand
AATTTTAGACAAGTTCATTCTCACTTGTTCAGTCGGCAATGCCACATCAAATTTCGCTATCGAGGAACTGACATATTCTTTACTGCCAGAAAAATTCCAATCGCTAAAATTCATTTTGATAATCATGACGATACCTCCTTGAATTACATTTAAGTGAGAACAACCCACACTGAAAATTGGTCGAATATTGTTATAGAATTGGTCAAAATCTAGTGAAAACTTTCGCTCTTTATATCGGCTCGACTTACGTAACTTGTATATTGAAATTGTGTTTTCTTGCCTTCGGAATAATAACGGTAAGTCACTGTTCGAGGACAAATTGCACCTTAAGGTAGTTCTATCGGTACGATAAAATCAAAAAAATTGTCTTTAAAATTTATCTTTTTATCATATGGTTTTTAAGATAATTTATAATAATAAAAATTTTTGCAAATTAATTCAAGAAAAACTTCAAAATCATCTATTATTACCTCAAGTTGCTACGTACGTATGAAAATAATGAAAAAAAAAAAATCTTACAATTTCTTCAAAAAACTAAAGAAAACTTCGAAGTGCTAAAAAGAGTTACGCTAAATTTTAAGACGTTTCACCATCTGCAAGTAAAGTTATATAGGGTTGAAAATTGCTATATTTAACACGTGCTTTTACGAGAGAGAACTGAAAATTGTGATTTTCAACAAAATAAATATCTCGATATTTATATGGTGGAACCTCTTAAAATTTGGAACACGTATGCAACTCATATCAAAGAAGATTTATGCAAATTTTCAACAAAAACCTAAGAAAAAAAATGACAGAACTGCCTTAAGATACATACTGAAAAATCGACATCCCTATACACTGTTACCTAATCTATTAAAAAAACCTGCTAAATTATAATGCAATTCACTAAACGCTTCAGATTATATTTTATTAAAGGTTTTACTAAATTTCATTACTGTCGACTATGGAAAGTGCATAAGTTTACTTATGAAGTTAATTTAGAACATTGAGTTTCAGTTTCTAATTGTCTCTAATGACATTTAATTCAACTCTTTCAAACAGACTGTATGTGCGGAGCAGTTTTAATGAGTTACATTGCACATTGACAAAACAAAAGCTTTTTATAATAAAATATACAAAAAACAAGACCAGAAATGATAAAAAAATTAATGAAAATTCAAAATTATTTTTTTTATAAATTTACTGCAAAAGTTATTCTAATTTTATTCGAGAATGAATTATTTAGTGATTTGAATAGAGATTTAATAATTTTATTTTGAATCTTTCTCCAGTTCGAGAGCGCCAATATCGAAAAAGCTTCGTTTGTTGTGTACGCTTTTGGCTGCCTCACACACATTTTTCTCGTCTGCTCCTGCATTCAAGCATTACTCGACGAGGTGATTGCGATTTTGATTTTGAATAGCGTGCAATACACTCTGGTAAAAAATATCGGATAAAAAGGAGTTTGAAAATTTTGACACATTTCGCAGAGCACCTCGGTGACCGAAGACGCTTTTCACGGAAATTGGCATTCACGCAGCATACGGGTGAAAAACGTTTTTTCTATTATGAAACTGAGCAACAAGTTGGAGTGTCGACTCAGCGCTTGGAGAATCGTCGATCTTGTCAAACCGACATTAGCAGTCGTAAGCAATCATCAATATATCTTGTACTTTTTTATATTTTATATTTTAAAAATATCGACTATAACTATATGAATTAATTCCAACATGATGAATAACACAAATTATTTATTTTTCAAATTTAGGGTTAAAAAATGAAGAAAAAAATGAATTTTCGATATGCTTTTTGAGTTTTTCGCCACGAATTTTTGGCTTACGTCCTGAAAGAGATTAGGAAAATCTTTAAAACTTCATTTCACTCTACTTTAGCCTTTTGTATATATGAATTTAAGGCGAACTAAACACATGAATAAAATTTAAACTGAATTGAAATCACAATTCATCTCACCCTGATGAAAATAGTCGAATTAAGTTAATTTTCGATTTAGATTCTTAGCAAATCTTACTCCCCATTTGTCTGTTCCTTCTCGAGTTTAAGAGAGATTAGGAAAATCTTTAGAACTTCATTTTACCCTACTTTACCTTTTTGTACATATGAATTTAAGGCGAACTAAACACATGAATAAAATTTAAACTGCAGTGAAATCACAATTCATCTCACACTGATGAAAATGGTCTAATTAAGTTAATTTTCGATTTAGATTCTTAGCAAATCTTACTCCGTTTGTCTGCTCCTTCTCGAGTTTAAGTGAAGACGTCAATGCGTCGAGCAGCCACACCGTTCTCACTCATTGATATATAGTTATGTAATAGATCGCTGAAGTTATATTGTATACCATTTAAGAAAAAATTTGAATAAAAGTTGAAATCAAAATATGTGTCAAAAGTGCAAATTCATTAATGTTCATTTTCATTTCATAATGTGGGCAGCACAATTTTTTAATGAAACACGTTTTGGAAATACAACATCAGACTATATGATGTATTTTTTAAACACTAACAATAGTATCAGAAGCGAGCTAAATGTGATTATGCTCGCGACTTCGCGAGATTTGCGCCGATACTGACTAGAAATCGATGGCTCTCGTCTCACCCAAGTTCGCTCCCACTCTTCATTACATTTTGTTACTCACCCCAGGAAACGGAGTCAGCTGTTCATCAAACTTTCAAAAGCTGCGAGTCTCCGAGGACAAAGTCCGAGACGACGATACACGCACTGACAAAAAATTATTGCTAGGACGAAGGGAAACGCACATACGGAATTGATAAAGCGAGCTATCATCGCATCACAAAAGAAATTTCACCAAACAGAATATTTTTTTAATCTAAACGGGATTCCCGCAGAATTCTCCGCGAAGTATCCAGCAAGGGAGAAAAATACATAATCTGAAAAAAAAAAAATGTCGAGCGGACGTCATTTATTTTATGCGGCGAACACTTTCAACGTCGCGACGAATTTTCTATCGGGTAACGATTATCCCTTGGAGGAGAAAGACTCGTCTCGAAGTGCGTGGAGGATCGGATGGTTGACGATCGTTTGGCTCGTCAGAGTGACGCATTTTTCCACCGTCACGCTTGGAAGTTTGTACTTCGCGAATCTAACGAGAGAGGAAGCTTTCAACAAATCCGGCGCCCTTGGCGTTGTCTATCTCGAGCTCATGATCCCGCTGATCCACTTGAATTTCCGTCGAAGGGATTTGAAAAAATTGGTCGGTCGTTACAGCCGACTTCTCGTCGATTCTGACGAGATGAGAGAAAAAATTCGCGAAACCGTCGGGCCCTGCAATCGAGGATTGAAAATTTATACCCTCACTTGCTTGCCGGTCGTCGTAGCCTGGTCGGCGGCACCGATTCTCACTGTTTTCCAGAACGATCGTTTCACCTACGCGAATTTCACCGCGCCCGCTTATTTACCCGGTGAACCCTTCGGTGTGAAAACATTTCTTGCCGGAGTCGCTCTGCAAGTTTTCGGCGCGACGCTCGTTAATCTGGCGAAAATGAGTACTGATATTTATATTTGCTACCTGATCACGCTTTTAACTTCGCAGTTTCGATATGTACGTGTCCGGATTAGGAAAGCTCTGAGCGTGGAAAATCGAGACGAGACCGAGCTCCGTCTCGCATTTCGAGAATGCCTGACACATCATTCTGCAGTCATTAAGTATATTCTTCCAGATTTTATGGTGTTTTCAATTTATCAGATTTTTTCCTGCTTTTCAATCAGAATAATTTAATTTTTGAATTTCTAGCTATTTTTTATGTAAATGTTTTGTCATATTATAAAGTGACGTAAAATAAGCAAAAATAAAATGAATATTTTTTAGAACTAGTCAGATGCTTGCCGAAATTTTGGCTTTTTATATTGGTTCGACGTATATCACTTGCATTTTAAAATTTTGTTTTCTAGCCTTTGGGATTTTTACGGTAAGTTTAAAATTCAAACTTCTGGGTGTATAATTATTTTGTTTTCACCGATTGTTTTCAAATACGTTGGAACTATATCATCATGATTATTTTGTTTCTCAACAGTTTGAAAACGCAAACATCGAAAAAGCGACATATTTAGTATATACTTTCGCCTGCGTTATACAAACATTTTTAATCTGCTCGTGTATTCAAGAATTAATTGATGAGGTAATTATTGTTGCCAATGTCACATTAAACATTCATCCATTTATTCACTTACGTAATATCATAGTGACGAGTATATTAACTTTCGATTCTAATGACGGTTCCAATTGTATCGAAACTGAAGTTGTTTATATAATACATAAAGGGGGAGGGGGGCAAAATGGGATACCTAAGAAAAATTTCCGATTTAAAGGGTTTAAATATGCTGAATCTTTTGTTTTTTAATCAAAATTGAAGGAAAGAAACAAAATTTTCAGCTGGAATAAGAATTTCATGAGAAAGAAATTTCTTTAAGCGGTCAAAATGGGGTACCTCTCCAAAAAGTACGGAAATAACTTTTTTTCCTAATTTGTTAAGTTATTATTAGCTTTGATGTCTTATTCTATAGATATATTATCCAGCATATAAATAAAACTTACTTTTATTAAATTTATTGTATAAAATAATACAATACATTAAAATCATTCAAATACATTGACCGTTAGATTTAGTATAAAAGATTCATCATCGATGGTTGTAATAATTGTTGTGCTTACGTAATATAAATCGTAAGTTCATCATTAAATAAGATTAAGCGTTAGATTGATCGTTAGATTCAGTATTAGACTCAACATTATGTTGAAATTTAGTTTAAACGTGATCAAAAGAACCAATCATAATCACCTCGGAGTGAAAAAACAAATATTTTTTACCGGCTTCACATTGCGCGGCTTCACTTTCCGGCTTCAATGAGTTTCTTAATATAGGAATAATTGATTAATGATTTATTTTAATTTTTGCTTAAATGTGTTTCATTACCAAAGAAAATGTTCTTTTTGAATCTGCTATGTTAATTGATTCTTAACTTTAATTTTTGTTTAAATGTGTTTTTAAATCACCAAATATAAGTTCTTAGCAAAAAAAGACTATTTGATCTTAAACTTTATCAAATTTTGAAATATTGAAAATTTTGATCAAATTTTTGGGGTACCCCATTTTGCCCCCCTACCCTATAACGAATAAAAATATAAGACCAAAAACAATTAAAAAATAAAATGCAGAGCACGTCGGTTACCAGAGACGCTTTTCATGAAAATTGGTACGAGCGAAGCATCACTGTGAAAAAAATGTTTTTTACTATGGAAATGACCAATCAAATGGAGTGTCGACTAAGCGCTTATCGTGTAATCGTTCTCGTTGTGCCAACATTATCCGTGGTAAAAAGTAAACAAAAAATATAGATATATATTTTAATTTTGAAAGTTATATTTGATTTATTCGTTTTAGATACTGAGCAAATCTTATTCCGTTTGCCTACTCCTTCTCAAAGTTAACTAAATCATCAATCCTGATAAGCGTCGAGCAGAGAAAAAAGATTGATCATGAGTCATCAATCACATGCGACATTCTGAGAGACAAAGAAAAATTGTGGAAAAGTTATAGTTTTGAAAAATTGTCTTAAATAGCATAGTTATTGATCGTATTGATTGATTGTGAGAGGATTTTACTTGAATGAAAGTGTTCATAAGAGAAAATAATAAGTGAAAATTAATGTATACCGTATAGACCTGGTTGAATTACTATTTTTCTTTGTGAATCCATTTGAAGTAATGTTTACTTTTTTGGTTTACCTAAATTTAGGATTGCTGTAGACGTGTTCTGAGAAATGTTTACATCGATGGAATGACGTTGGGAGAGGTACAGTTTCTTCAAAAAATCAACAACGGTTGAGTCAATTCCCAGTATCAGTCGATGCGCGCCGAGCGAGCGCCGGCCAATCCAGTGCGAGTATTGCTCGTTGGGGGGAGAGTACGCTCGACGCGTTAGCAGAAAAAGCCTGCAGTCTCTTCTCGACGGTGCGACGTGACAGAACTCTTGATCGATAGATTGAACATATTTTCTTTCTTATTAAAAAAGAAGAATTATACATTGAATACACTAACGACATTATAGTCTTTTTAGAAATGCAGAGAATATAATGCACAACGCTGTTTAATTTTGTTCTGAAATATTTATTATTCAAGTTCAATTCGAAATTCAGTACTACCTTAAAAATGGTCCTTTGACCGATAAAATAAGAAATATAAAGTAGATCAACTGGAATGTTTCCAGAACATTTTTGTTGGTTAAAACTCGATCGAATGATGATTTCGACGATTCCTCGTTCTAACCAGCAAAAAATCTCAAAATGTCGTCACGGGTACCCATGTTTTTCACTGGGACGTTATCCAATGTATTTGCCGAATATTTGAGAGAAAAGCAATTTCGATCACACAATATAACCATTTTGATATGATGTACCCTGACAGTGAGTTTGGAAGATTCGAATTGCATAGCAGGGCTCGTATCCTTTTGTGATTTACATTTTTCCCTTACTTTTTAAGTTCTGTGTGACACGAAATTTATAATTACTGTTACAGTTTTGTTTCTCCGATCTTGTCAACGAACTTATTGTTAAGAGCAATCACAACCACGTGACCACCCAGATCTTGTGGGTCCCGGATTTCTCTCTCAAAATCGAATAATTAAACTTGAAAAAATTACAGTATATATTCCTTTCGATCCCAAGAATTTGCCTCCAGTCCAAATTTTCATGGGAATTTACGTATTAATTAATTTAAAAATAAATAAACGGGCGCGTCTCCCGCGATTTTTTTATCAATGAGTAAATTCTCATGAAAATATGGACCAGAAGCAAATTCTTGGGATCGAAAGGAACATACATATTGTAATTCTTTCAAGTTTAATTATTCGATTTTGAGAGAGAATGAGAGAAATCCGGGACCTACGAAATCTAGTAACTTTGAGGGTTGTGATTTATCTTAAAGTTGACAGTACATGATAATCATGTAAAACACGATTTATGAAGTGATGTTGTCTCGTTGGACGATGTACTGATACTGGAAGGTAATCGATAACCCACCTCCTGGTAATTCTTCGTTTCCCTCTTGATTCTTACTCACTTCTATAAAATTTTCTTGAAGGGTCGTCTCTTCACTTCTCATTAAAACTTCAAATCCAGCAAGGTACGTAGCAAACATCATCAAAGGCAAACATTAAATATAACAGATACGTTTAGTTGAAACGAACAACCAACTTTTGACAAAAAATGTGGCGATATTCAAGAAAACACGAAGTGACTCCCGGATTTAAAAATGCGCACCAATAAAGAACTGCGGACTTCCTGGAAGTAAGGACAGTAGACGTTGGGGTGGTCTCGTCCCCTATTAATTTCTCTCGGTCCCTCTTTTCCGTTCTTTGAGCTGTGAGGAATCCGATAATTCTATAGAAGGAATTGGTAATTAAGGATGCGCTCTGAGTAATCCGAGTGCAGCGATTCCTGACCAGTTACCGTCTAGTTTCGAAACCGAACGTAACAGAACGAACATCCGATTACGAGTGCAAACATGGGGAAATCCGAGTATTTCAAAACTTCGAACCCACTAAACGTCATCATCAATGTGTTATCGGGAAACGTATTTCCTCTCAGTGAAGGCACGGAACCTCTTGCTTGGTATTCTAGAATTTGGATAGTGATTATCTGGCTTATCAGGATAACGTATTTCTGGACGGTACTAATCGGTTGCTTGTATTTCATCGATCTACCGATGGAGGAAATCGTCAAGAAAACTGGAGCAATTAGCGTACTGTCCTTCGAAGCTTTCCTTCCGCCGATTTATCTCTACTCTCGTAAGAGCGAACTTAAGAGATTGATCGTTAAATACAATCGAGCTCTGGTCGATTCGGATGATCTTCACAGATGTATCAAGGAAACTCTAAAATTTTACGTTACCGGTCTTAAAGTATTCGTATTCGCTTCTTTCGGTTCTACGACCGTCTGGGGTGTCGCGCCTTTGCTATATCTTTTGGAAAGAAATCGCTTCACCTATGCCGATTTCAATGTCCCGGCTTACTTTCCGGGAGAACCGTTTCATCCTGGCCCTTTCATTTTCTATACGATTTATCAGATTTTTGGCGTTTCCAGCATGGACTTTGGAAAAATCAGCGGCGATACTTACATCATTCACTTCATAGCCGTATTGACGGCTCAATATAAATATCTTGGCGAACAGATCAAGTTAGCCCTTAGTGAGGACAACAAGGATGAGGCAGCGATCATCGACGCGCTTAATCGATGCATTCGTCACCAGGCTGCGATCATCGAGTACTCACGCTTCTTATTATCGACTCTTCATCATTTCCTACGTCGAAATTCTTAGATATCATTATATTTGAATTTTCATTGCCTGGTTTTACCAAGCGCGTGTCCATGTCCTTCGAAAATACCTTAACGTTTGCATTTCTTCTGTCATCGTTGGTCATTCACGCGCAATTCACAACGCACTACATCGACTAAAAAACAATCAAAATCTATGACACTCTAGAATAGTGTTCGACGGTTTAACACATTAGAAACAAAGAACAAACATTTTTATAGCATTGCTCAGAGTCTTACCAAATTTCTGGCGCTCTATGTCGGCATATCCTACGTCGTTTGCATCTTTAAATTTTGTTTTCTTGCGTTCGGAATCGTAACGGTAAGTTAGATATTTTTTGTTTGTGTATGGGGATGGAAGAAAAATTCAATGCAATCTTTCGTTGCAGTTTGGTGGAGCACAGGTTGAAAAGTTAGCATATGTATTTTATGGGTCTGGCTGCGTATGGCAAGTTTTCTTGCTGTGTGCGAGTATCCACGGGCTACAGGACCAGGTAAATATGACGTCTACGATTCTCGCAATGAGTCGGCACGTACAATGAAATTATTTGTGTGTGCAGAGCACATCCGTTACCGATGAAGCTTTTTACGCAAATTGGCATGCCTCGAGCAAGCGAGTCAAAAAAATTTTCTGTACTATCGGATTGACGAATCAGATGGAATGCCGATTGAGCGCTTGGCGGATCATCGATCTCGTCGTACCAACTCTCGCAGCGGTATGAATTAACATTCATTTATTTGTACATTTCTTGTATGTATAAATAAATATTACAAAGATTTTCTAAATTATTTTAGAAGATTAATAAATAATTTGTTATTAGAAAAAAATTGTTTAATTGTTGGTAATATCTGATCCGCCGACTCATTGCTGGAATTAGGAGGCGATTAGCATTTTAGATTTCTAAGTTTAGGAAAACGCAAAAACAGATTATAAATTTCTTGTAATGTAGAGCCATATGCTCTTATACAATTATATCAGCAAAATTAGAGAGGAATGAAATTGTCTCATATGATTACATTTAAATGCAATCTTCACCCACTCTAGTTCTCATTCTCGGGAGTAGTGGCGGATCCGATGATTACTAAATTTTTAATGAACACATGAAGATATTTTTTGTTAATAACATTTTTATTCCATGCAGATACTCAGCAAGTCATACTCAGTTTGCCTCCTTCTCCTGAAAGTCGACTAAATCGATCTTCTTATACACAAGAGCATATGATGTATATTTCCTATACAAGTGCAAAACAAAGATAATCCAAAATACTGAAGTTGAGAAATTATGAAAGTTTACTCTAGTCTTGACGTTAATGGATACTGTTTCCAATGAATTATAAAATTGTTAGCATTAATGACAATACTTACGAGCACCATAAAATAGTTTTTGAACTATAATTTGGAAGGGCGTATAAAGGTTTGAATAAAAGGACTGCGATGTTCACGTCTCGACCGCTGTACCATTACTGGACTGAAATCGATACGTCCAACTCCGAGTAAGTATATTTTACTTTTTTTCATTTTTGCCCGGAATATTTTCTTGGGGAGTATGATGCCTTTTGATGAAATTTTAACATTTCAAGAATTAGAAACGTGATCAAAGAAACATTGTTTTGAAAGCAAGTTACCATTTGACAAAAAACAGACCTCAACCCTCCGACTAAAAACAATGAGAAAAAAGAGGGTTTTCATGGAATAAAAAAAACAGACAGCACAGGGTGATTTCCTCCCCTATTGATTCTACTTTGCCATTTTATAATTTTTTGTCCTCCAAAGAGTTCGATATTGCTACAGAAAGAATTGGTAATGAAGAAAGTGCACTGGGCGATCCGTGCATTTATTCTCCTAGTCAGTTTACATCAAGACTCCTGTCCGAGTGCTACAGAAAGATTTTGATTTCACGTCAAAATGGGAAAATCCGAGTACTTCAAAAATTCGAACCCACTAAACGTAACATTTAACATTTTGTCGGGAAATGCTTTTCCTCTCAGTGAAGACAAGGAAAGTCTTGCATGGTATTCTCGAATCTGGATCGTAATTATTTGGCTCAATAGGATAACATTTCTCTCTATAATACTGATTGGATGCTTATATTTTGTTGATCTCCCAATGGAAGAAATTGTCACGAGGATCGCAGCGATAGGAGTTCTGTCTCTTGAAGCTTTTCTCACCCCCGTTTACCTCTACTCGCATAAGAAAGAGCTAAAAGGTTTGATCGTTAAGTACAATCGAACACTCGTCGATTCGGAAGATCTTCACAAATGCGTCAAGGAGGCTCTCAAATTTTACGTCACGGGTCTGAAAGTATTCGCTTTCGCCTCCTTCGGCTCAACACTCATTTGGGGCGTCGCGCCTTTGTTCTATCTTCTAGAGAAAAATCGTTTCACCTACGCTGACTTGAATGTCCCGGCTTACTTCCCAGGAGAGCCCTTTCATCCTGTCCCTTTTGTCATCTACACAATTTATCAGATGTTCGCTGTTGCTAGCATGGATTTCGGAAAAGTCAGCGGTGATACTTACATCATTCATTTCATTGCTGTATTAACGGCTCAGTATAAATACATTGGGGATCAAATCAAGTCCGCTTTTCATGAGGACAACAAAGATGAGACCATGATCGCAACCGTGCTCAGTCGCTGCATTCGCCATCAAACAGCCATCATCGAGTACTCACGCTTTGTCAACATATCCTCATTGGTTGCTCAAAAATTTTTAGATATCATCTATCCTAAATTTTCACACTTTTCTTAATGCGCATCCCTCCCATTTGAAGGCATAATTTTTTTCCTTCAAGTCGTCGTTTACAATTCATGTATCATTCCTATGCACCGCATCGATTAGATACGAATCAAAACCAATCATAATATTCTAGAATAGTGTACAATGTGTTTGAGAAAGTAAAGAAAGAGACGAAACATTTTTATAGCATTGCTCAGTGTCTTACGAAATTTCTGGCGCTTTATGTCGGAGCAAACTACATTATTTGCATCTTCAAATTTTGTTTTTTAGCCTTTAGCATTGTCACGGTAAGTTTGGAAATTGGATGTGTCTTGATGATTTTTAAATTACTTTTAAAAAGTTTTATGTGGTTTTTCTTTACAGTTTGGTGGCGCGCATTTCGAAAAATGTGCGTTTCTGTTTTACATACTTGGATGCGTCTGGCAAGTGTTTTTACTCTGCTCAAGTATACAGGAATTACAAGAACAGGTAAGCCGCATAGGTATTATTTTCAAAAACTGTGACTTATTTTTTGAAGTGAAAACTTGCTATGCCGTGTAATATCGTGTGTTTAAGGGAGTTCGATGACGACTACGTGAGTTTTTGAGTGTCTAGCAACTAAATGAAATAGCTTAATCTAGAACCGGCCTTAAAATTATCCATTTATCATTTCTAAAATCACAATTCAACAACATTTTTATTTCTCGGCAAGTTGTAAATTAAAAAAATCATATTTTGATAGTTTTGACGAATTGTGCGTAACAGAAGTGAGGTTAGATTTACCCCTTAACCCGTCATTCATCACACATTTTTAATGTTTTATGTTTTTTGACCGTTACGATATTTCATTCACATATGTACGTATTCAGAAGATGAATAAAAATCTGACAATCTTTTTTGGTTTTCAAATCGTGGAAAAAAGTTTTTAAAAAAATGGAAAATAAATAAGTCTGCTCAATATGCCAATGTATACCGCTGTCTGTGAATGCAATTTTCAAAAATTAATATCTCTGAAACCAGACGGTGAATTACGTCCAAATTTTGCACAATAACGTTTCATCTATTTATTTATTGTTTCTCAAATTTTTGTACCTTAATCTTGGAATAGCATTTATCATCGAACTACCTTAAGTTGCGCAACCGAATGTTTAGTTAACGGCGAAAAATCCAACTAGATTTGCGGTGCAGAGTCACTGGAAACCCAGAACTATTATTATAATCATTTTAGATTTAAGATTTTCGCGGTTCTGATTGACTGTTTGTAGCCGATGTTTCTCGAGAGCTCTGATCAGAGGTCTCGCCCTGAAGATGCAGTCTGGAACGAATGCGGAAGGTCGGCTACAGTCATAGAACGCGGCTCCAATTCGAAAACCAATATTTTCGTCCCTATTATAATCATTATTGCACCGTTAACATCGCCATAGGACTAAACTTCGCCCCATGTCAGATCCGAACAGGCGTCGATACACGCGTCTCCATCTCTCTCATTGAGACGAAGAGGCATAGACCGAGAGTTAAGCGACGCCGAATGACAAATGGCATAATCAATTTACTCCATTCATATGTAATATATATTTTTCAATCAAATATAGATTTGCAATTCATTATTGAGGAACATTCGTGTATTGCGTACGTTTTTGAATATGTCAACAAAACCAACAGGGGTATATCAGTGCATGATCTTAATTTCCGTTTCTTTACCTTGCTATGGAAGTTTTCACTTCTCAAACGTGCGATCACTGCACATTAATTTTTTTAAGTGATATTTAAGTTAAAGTCAATTTAAAATGTACCGAATAAATTATTTTCGAGTGCAGAGTATATGCGTGACTGACGAAGCATTCTACGCAGACTGGCACTCTCGCAGTAAATACATAAAGAAAATGTTCTGCATGATCGGATTGACAAATCAAATGGAGTGTCGATTGAGTGCATGGAGGATCATCGATCTCATCGTACCGACTCTTGCAGTGGTAAATCAAGTTTTTCATCTATATTATTTATTCCAAAACCTATTTTAACGATTTTGAAAACATTTAATTACTGCCTTTTTTATTCATTTAAACAATAAAAATTGCTTAACTTATTCAAATTTACATACTTAAATTTGTCTTATTGAAACACGAATTTCTTGCATGCAGATACTCAGCAAATCTTACTCAGTTTGTTTGCTCCTTCTCGAAGTCGAGTGAAACAATTCACGTATTTACAAAGGGGCAAATCAACGGAATAACACGTTGAAATTCAAGTCTGAAAACTAAGCATGGATCTGTGAAGCGAAACATTTACATTAGGATACGAGATTTTAGATTTAAGAGTAATATGTACTTACGATCACTTGTGAAGTTGTTAAAAAATGAGAAGAGATTATTTTAAATAAATTCGTTCCTGCGGTGTTCGTTTCGCGACCACTGCACCGATACTGAACTGAAATCGATAATTACAACTCCGTTAAAGTCTCTTCTACTTCCCTATTTTTCCATTTGTCCACCACGTCTCTTTGGAGGGTCAAGTGTGTATTCGCTTTTCATAAAAATTTCACACAGCCACAACTGCCAAAGTTATCAAAGGGATACTTTTATCTAAAGCGAGTCAACGTTTGACAAAAAATGTGGCGTCAGTTGATAAAAAAAATGAGTCTCGGAACTTACTCTCGGATTTCAAAACTGCTAAACAGTAGCTAAACGAGTATTTCCTGGAAGTAAGGATATAGCAGGCAGCAGGGTGATTTCTTTCCCTATCGATTCCTCCTTGTCCCTGTAGACCGTTTTATGCTCGAGGAGGTCCGATATTGCTACAGAAAGAATTGATAATGAAGGGTCTGCGCTGAGCGATTCGTGCGTTTCTCTTCCTGGCCAGTCATCGCCGAGACTCCAGACTGAGCGCGACAGGGACGAAAATCCAATTTCGCGTTAAAATATGGGGAAATCCACAGAGTACTTTAAAACCTCAAACCCTTTAAACGCAGCGATGAACGTGTTTTCGGGAAACGTATTGCCTCTCAGTGAAGGGAAAGAAAGTCTAGATTGGGCTTCTCGAATCTGGGTCGCATTTATCTGGTTACTCAGGATGATGTATTTCTGGACTGCTGTCATTGGATCTACATACCTCGTTGAAGTGACGATGAGCGACATTTTTCAAAGAGGGGGAGCAATCGGCGTTCTCTCCCTCGAAGCCTTTCTCCCGCCAGCTTATTTCTTTTCGAGACAAAAATATATAAGAAAATTGATTAAAAAGTACAACCTTGTTCTCGTTGACGAGGACTGTCTACGAAAATGCGTGAACGAGACCCTGAAGCCTTATGTTACAGGCCTCAAAATTTTCATCGCAGCTTCAATCGCTTCGAGCGCTGTCTGGGGTGTAGCACCTTTTTTTGAAATCTCCGGAGAGGAACACTTCTCGTACATCGACTTCAACGTTCCGACTTATTTTCCTGGCGAGCCGTTTGGCCCCGGTGTATTCATCGCTGGGGTCATTTTTCAGATGATCGGCTGCTGCAGTATGGACTGCGGTAAAATCAGCGTTGATTTCTACGTCATTCACTTCATCGCGATGTTGACGGCTCAGTACAAATATGTCGGGGAACAGATTAGTCTGGCGCTTCATGAAAAGAACGAAGACGAGGCGGCGGTTATCAATGATCTTCGACGTTGCATTCGTCATCAGACAGCCGTCATCGAGTATTCATGTTTTTTTAAATAAATTACCCGTCACTTGAACAATCAAAAACTAAATGATCATTCTGGTTATCATTTTCAAAACGTTGATTCTTTTGTATTTTTCAAAATTTAGATATCTAAAAGTATCGTGTAAAAATTAGAATGATCGGAGCAGTCTAATCATGGTACTTTGTGACTTGTCCGTAATAACTTTTACTATACTTGAGCGTCCCTTGAATTCAACAGATATTTCTTATTTTTCCTGAATCAAGGGACGTGGTAGCGGCTCGAATCCAAGTATACATACGTCCATATATCGCATACTTAAATTATTTTTTCTTAAACCTTCATCGATCGTTCATGCGCGATCAATCACGCACGCAATCGACCACAAATCAATGAAAACGAATTAAACCATTCTATAAATTCTGTTCTTTAGAACATTTTTGTGAGTTTAAAGAAAGAAACGGAAATTTTTTTATAGTGTTGCTCAGAGCCTTACCAAATTGCTGGCGCTTCATGTTGGTGCGACTTATCTGATTTGCATCTTCAAGTTTTGTTTCCTAGTCTTCGGGTTCGTAAAGGTATGCTTTGCTAATTTTGTATATTTGAACTATTTTTTACTAACGATTAATTACAATGAAAGCATTTTTTTCAGTTTGAAGGCGCCTACATCGAAAAGTGTTCCTATCTGTTATGCATTGTAGGCTGCGTATTGCAAGTTTTTTTGCTCTGTTCATGTATCCAGCAGGTCCAGGAACATGTACGATAATGTCTTAAATATTTTTAAAAAATAAGAATAAATATTAAAATAGTATTTCGATTTTTACTTATGATTTCATTATATAACTTATTTTGTAATTATAAAATTAAAATATATGAACTCGTTAAATGTCATATAAGAAACCTGTCCCGGTTACAAGGAGGGGGAGTATTTCATGGGCATCGTGATTTATAAGTTATTGCGAAATGAAGCTCCGCATTATATTGCCGATCTATTTACTCGTGCTACTGCTCCATCTTGTGACACGCGAAATCGTCCACCGACCTTTAGTTTACCGTATTGCAAAACAACGACGCTACGACGATCATTTGCTGTATCTGCTTCATACTTTTGGCACCCTTTACCTGTAAATCTGACAAGTAGTACCTCACTTTTGACTTTCAAGCGCAAATTATTTCAATTTTTATTAGATCAGTCCAATGCGGTGCCGGATCTGTCCACAAACTATGATTAAGCCATGCTGCTCGAAAAACAGACAAACAGCAAATAATTATGAAAACCATATTTGTTTTGTATTATTCTATGTATTTTATATTACTCGTGTTTTTGTTATTATTTATATATATGTATATCTCGATGATTGTATTTTTTTCCTAAAGGCTTTTTTGCCATGGCACAATAAATTTCATTACCATTATCATTAAAATGCATGTTTAATTAAATTAAAAAATAATCATGGCGGTTGAGTTGTACCGTCCTATCGGTGCGGGTACGGTGATCATTTTTAGTTTTCCACTGGGGTGAACAAAAATTGATTTTTTGTAAACAAAACAATATCTATTTTATTTTGAAAAATAGTTTGTTTTTTAGATATAAATATAACTATTCATGAAAAAAAATGTTAAAAAACTTCTTCTGCACAGAGCACATCAGTAACTGACGGGGCTTTCCATGAGAATTGGCATGCTCGCAGCAATCTCGTCAAAAAAATTTTCTGCATGATTGGATTGACCAATCAAATGGAGTGTCGATTGAGCGCCTGGCGGATCATCGATCTCGTGGTGCCCACTCTCGCAGCGGTAAATTAAAATTTATATGCCCTGAAATATTTTCTTAAAAAATCAGTCGCATGTTATTTCCTATATTTTTCCTAACTTTGAAGCACTACTACTCTTCTAGATACATATTTTTATTAGTTAATAATATTTATATTTATAAATTAACGTTTTTAATCTATAATATGCAGATACTCAGCAAATCTTACTCGGTTTGTCTGCTCCTACTCGAGGTCGACTGAAAAGACAATCTCCATGCACAAGATGTTAAAAAAGAATTTGGCAATAATTATAAATTCCGTTAAATATGTGTCGTCAATCGTTGTAAGTTGTAGTTTCGTTGATTTACACTACAATAAATGTAATGTATAATAGTTATCAATAATTTGCAAATTTGATATTATAATAAACAATACTCTCACGATTGTTAAAAAATTATAATTGTTCTTTGTCGTTTATTTCATGCAACAGTTCTTATCAACAAAAATTGTCATAATTAAAAAATAAGAAATTCCGACTAAATGTACGATAATTTTTTTTATGTGATTTCAAGGCATTCGGATTCGATGAAAAAGTTTTAGTAGTACATAATTCAAATAATATTTTTTGTTTTGCTAAATTTGCCAATTTTTTTAAATTCAGATATCTAAAAAGTTTTTTCTGTACACCATTATTTTTACCAATTAATGATCATCACTATTTTGTCGATTTTAATTTTTATTAGTACATAGAATTATTATTATTATTATTGTAGTAGTACATAATTGAAATAATATTTTTTGTCCTGCTAAATTTGACAATTTTTTAAAATTCAGATATCCAACAAGATTTTCCTATACACAATTATTTTTACCAATCAATGCTCATCACTATTTTCTCGATTTAAATTATTTTTCACCCGAACAAATAAAATATAAATATTCAAAAATTTCGCTTACCAAAATGAATAAAGTCCGGAGACGCAAACTCGTTGAAATGAGCAAACTTCGGTCAAGCCATCCTTGAGCGACGACGGATGCACTCGCACTGAGTATATACGACTTTACAATTCTCGTTTACGTTCTCCCACTCTTTAGCTCGACATCCCCTTCGACATTGTTTCCACTCCGCGAGTATCGAGTAGCTCGTTCATGAAAGTTTGAAAAGTCCGAGAACGGTTTTTGCCCTCGTGATCTTCAAAGGGACACAGTATTCGCACACGCGATGCCGCAAAACGAAAACAAAGAATGGAAAAACAGAGACGCTAAAACATCAATGAGCAAGGGAACTTGCGATTCTCGAAGCTTTTTTACATCTTGAATAAAGAAAACGAATAATTTGTTTCAAGAGAAACCTTCTCTGAGCTGTGATTTGAAAATTATTCCAAGCACGAGGGAAAATTACATCAGAGAGAATCTTTAATCAAGATCAAAATTCGATTTTCCTTCGCGAACGTCGCGCAGTTTTCCTCGAGATTTGTAACACAAAACATGCATAAAGTCGGACATTTTTACAGTTCCAACAGGTTTAACGTTGTTATGAATATTTTTGCAGGGAATCTCTTCCCTCTGGATGAGAACGTTGAGAGTTTGAGCGTAGTAAAAATTATCTGTGCACTTTTCATGTGGTCCATGAGGATAACTTATCTCTGGACGGCCCTCCTGGGCTCTCTCTACTTGTCGAATTTGTCGATGACCGATATTCTGAAGAGATGCGGAGCGATGGCGGTTCTGATCACGGAAATGCTCGTTCCGACCTTTTACTTCAATTTTCGACGCAAAAGGCTCAGGAGAATGATTAAAAAATACAACAGAATATTCATCGATACGGACGATTTGAAGAGATGCATCCGAGACACGATTCGTCCGTACAACAAGAGCTTGAAATTTTATCTCGGAGCTTGTATCGTCGTCGCGTGTTCGTGGTCCTCGGCTCCGACGATCAGGGTACTGAAGAGGGAAAATAATTTTACCTACGCGGATCTCACCATGCCGGCTTACATGCCCGGAGAACCGTTCGGTCCTAAAATCTTCGTCGTTGGAATTATTTTTCAAATTTTCGGCAGTCTGTGCATTCAGTTCGGAAAGATCAGCATCGATCTGTACGTCATCAATTTCATCGCCATTCTGACGTCACAGTATAAATACGTCGGGGAGCAAGTCTGCAAAGCGCTCAGCGACGATGACGGACCGAAAGACGATTCCGTCGTCCTCGCGGGACTTTCCCAGTGCATTCGGCACCATGCAGCGGTCATTGAGTATTCTTATTTTTTTTTCAATTTTTTAAAAAATTATGACGAATTCTAGTATACTTGGAAGACATTAGAAAATCTCAAAATTTAAAAATTTCTTGTAAAAATCGTTCGATATTATTCGATATCACCATCACTTCATTCATCAGTTTTAAACTTCGATTCATGCATTCTCACGTGGGTCCATATTTCATGAAATATAATTATGAAGTATGAATATATGCATGAACGAACAGGAAGAGAAGAATTATTTTTTAGAGTTGGCGAAAGCCTTACCAAGCTGCTGGCATTCCACATCGGAGCGAGTTACCTCACTTGCATTCTTAAATTTTGTTTTCTAGCCTACGGAGTCATAACGGTGAGTATCCTCATAGATGGTAAATTACAAATTATAAATTTGAAAAATGATGGAAAAATTATCATGCACATTATATTTTAGAGAAAAGAAATTTTTAAGTTTCAATGTTCAATAAACAAAATAACACTTTCTTAATGTTCAAGTGAACCGATGTAATTTTTTACATTTTCATCCTAGAAGGGACATTGGGGTCCTTCAAATCCCACGTCGTTTTCGTGCTTGGCATTTTCTCAGTTTTTGTGAGAGAGCATATACTATATTATTCACATCAAAACTAATAATTCATGGAAAATACGTAGATACAACTTTTTTAGTGTTTTCCACACATTATGAAAAAAATTTCTGTGATTAGAATATTGAAAAAATACCGTTAATGGAGAATCTTGGGGTCTGTGAGACCCTAGTGTGGCATTTTTGATTCATATGAGAAGTGTAACCTTCTAAGGTTAAGG
>JAPYYX010000622.1:0-60292 GCA_030522605.1 Cremastinae sp. B BG-2022a | reverse complement strand
GATTTTTTTCAAAATTTTTATCTACATAGTTTTCGAGTTATCGAAAGAGAAAATTGTCCTTTTTCTATGAATATAGTTATAGACTCCATGCATAAGAACCGAAATGTTTTCTTTAATAACTCAATATCTACGTAGCCAAATATTTTTTGGGAATTTATATCCGTTTATTTAATAACGCACATTGTTTTAATTTTTTATTCAATTCTGATCATTTTTCGATTCCTTATCTGTTTTACGTGTTAATTTCTTGAGATTTATGACAACTGAACCGAAACACCTCAAGGTGGTACTATCGGTTTTAAACCTTTAAGAATTTCACGAAACTTGGCATATTGATACCTTATAATAAAAATATGAGCCAGTTAAATGTTCAAAGGTTTACAGAGAACTGAACAATAGTTATTAAGATTACTGATAAAGACTTTTGATTTATTTTATTTTATTGGGTCAGAATAGACGGTAACTAGGACACGTGTAATCAGGAACGATGTGGTTGGTTAATTAAAGAAATATTTATTATTAGGATATTGAAAACATAAGGTAAATAGTAAATGAAATAATTAAATAATGAACTCGCTCGGTTAATACTTTTGTCTCACGACTCTCTCTCATACAACGCTCGCTCTCATTAACGCTCTCAGGACTCGTCCTTTTCGCTCGGAGTCTTACACTCGACTGCCTCGCTCGTCTCTCGCTTTATTCTCTAGCCTTTTCCTATTGGCGGGGAGTTTCACCAAAGGAACTATCCTGATAACTTTTTCAAACTAGCTCCGGGTTGCTTTTTTTATCACTACAAAATACATGCTTTTAATTAATTAATTACTAATTACTCTCATCACAGCTCCGAACCCCAAATTCTAAGTAACCAAAGTGTTCAAATCATTTTTTTCATAAGCATCAATGTTACATATATTTTGGAATCTTAATAACTATTTTTCAGTTCTCAGAAAACCTTTGAAAATTCAACTGGTTCATATTCTTATTATAAGGTATCAATATGCCAAGTTTCGTGAAATTCTTAACGATAGGTCTAAAACTAATAGTACTACCTTAAAGTAGTTGTCGCGCAAAAGTAATTGAGTCAGAATTTCTTGCAAATTTGCACAAGTCTCGCATATGACCTGTATACGTGTACCAAATTTCAAGAGGTTTGACCACGTAGATATTGAGATATTTATTGTTAAAAATCACGATTTTCAGTTTTCTCCCATAAGAGCACATGTTAAATATTGTGATTTTCAACCCTAAATATCTTGACTTCTAGATGGTCAACCATCTTGAAATTTTACAAAACTCTTTATGGTACTACAAAGAAGTTTCCATTAGTTTTTTAAGAGTCTGACTATTTTGTTTTTTATGATTTTTTTACGATTGTAATACTTCAAGGTCATGTTATGTGACCTTGAATTTCGAGTATGTTATCCTTGAATAAAAATGCAACAACTTTTCTTGATATACATAAGCTCAAAAACTGCTTATTACGGAGATACACGAAGAAAAACACTTTTGATTTGATTGTACGACGACAACTACCTTAATACCAAAATTAATGTTCCTCTTGATATGTTTTTGTTTTGTAAAGTCCGAAGAAAAAAGTTGTTTTGTTCACTCCTGGTCGATCAATTTCTCCTCTTATCATCGTTACAGTTCGGGAGCGCCAACATCGAGAAAGTCGCTTATCTGCTCTACGTAACCGCTTGCATAGTACAAGTTTTCGTGCTGTGCTCGAGCATCCAAGATTTGCTCACTGAGGTGATTTATTCAATATTTTTCAAAGACTAACAAAATCTGAGATATGTTCTCGATGTTTTTTTTTACCACAGAGTACGAATGTAACGAAATACGCTTTTCACGAGAATTGGTACGCTCGTGGCAAGGCGGTAAAAAACACATTTTGCACGATCGAAGTCTCTAATCAGATGGAGTGTCGACTTAGCGCTTGGCGAATCGTCGATCTCATCGTGCCCACTCTTGCATTGGTAAACACAGATCTTGTCCAAATATTTTTCATCAGCTTAAATCCTACTTTTTTATTATTATTTTTTTATATATTCGTTGCGAATAGTGGAGGGTACCGGTTGTGTAGTTCGGGGACTTTGTTGAAACTTCGTGAGATGGTAGGGCGGCTCAGTGGTAGTATAAATAAACTCTAAAATATTAGGGGACACTTCATCTTCGTTTTAAGATGATGTTTAACCCCTACGAGTGCGAGAGGGACAGATGAAAAACGGATTTGCTATTTTCTCAGAGATTTTTGATATTTTCGAAAAAACTATAGAATCACATTATTCTTTGATGGAAAGAGAACAACGTAGTTCTTTCTTTTTCTTCATTAATTGTTTATTGTCAGAGAAAATAGTAAAGTTTGATTTTCCACGATATAGGACACTTAAGGTATTCCTAGCGCGAGGGGGGGTATCGAAATTTTGATCTCGTTTTTTCTCATATTTCAAGTGAACTGAGCATTTAAGTCCATTAGGAAAAGTTATTGCAAATCAATAAACGAATAACATACTCAAAATTCAAATTGATTCTACGTAAAGTTTATTTGTTATATAACAAAGAAAATCATAATTTTTCAAATCAAATCATCAAAATTTTTGTCTTCAAATTTTTGTAAAAAATTAATTGAAGCTTCTTTGATGTTCTATAAAAGTGTGTGCAAAATTTCAACAGGCTTCACCGACCGAAAAATCGAGATACTCGTTGTTAATATCGTGATATTTAACACTTACTCTTATGGAAGGTTGCAAAAAATTACGATTTTCAAGAATAAATATCTTAATTTTTCAATCGATAACAGTTCCTGAAATTTTACACAGTTGTAGATATGACATCAAAGGATGTTTTTGCAAATTTTCGGTGAAATCTGAAGATAATTATTTCATCGTAGTGGAAACCCTCAAAGTCACTATGTATCGTAGGCTTCGAATTCCTCTTTCAAAATGAAATATCTAAACTTCAAAAAATTACAGTACAGCATTGTATTTGTGTCCATATGTATATTTTACCACTAATTTATTCTCACTTTCTTTCTCTACTCCCGTTAAACAAAATGTATGATCTGAGTTGTATTTATCGCCGATTTACCCTATAGTGTACTAGGACATAATAAATAAATAAATAAATCAATTCAATACCGTATGGTTTTTATTTGTATATTATTTGTAATTTAAAAAATAGATGTTGCAATTATTAAAAATATTATATATTATTTCCAAGTAAAATTTGTATTTAATTTATTTAATATAAATATTTGTTTGCAATTAAAATTAAATTGAAATTTCTCCTGCACCAAGTTAGACTTCGACTGCGAATGTCTGGCGAGGTGGCATCTATTATTTTAGAGTTATACTACCACTCGGCTACTCTACCACTTCACGAAGTTTCATCAAAATCTCTGACTCATACATCTGGTACACCCCCCCTCCCTAAGATGTAAATTATTTGCTAACTTGGAATAGTTTCATTATAATTTATAAACACTGCCAGTTATATCTGACAGCTGTCAATACAATTCCATTTCGTAAATTGTATTGAAAATCGAAAAAAATTCGAAAAAATGCAATCTTACTGTAAGATTACTCTACACCGTCTTGACGATTTTTAATTTTTATATCGGTTTTTAATTTAATTAGCGTCAAGACACCGTGTCTTTAGATAGAAATAAAGAAATACTTCAATTCTAAATAAAATAAGGATATAATAAATGAATGAAATGGTAAAGGAAGATTTAAAGAAAAAAATCGACAGGCCAATCAAAAGTTGATTCAATTAGTGTTAAAAATAAATGTAAAAACTTGAGAAAGATGTGCAGGATAAATTCTCAATTTTGTACATTAATATTGTGGATTAATAATTCACATGAAGAAAGATGTTTATCGTATCAATAAATACCTGTTAAGTCGATGATCATTTAAATGTTCATGTAAAAAATTTAGTTAATTAACAATTTACCTAAATCACCTAGGAAAAGAATTAATAATAAGAATAAAAAAATTTATAAAATAGCTTAAAGTGATTAAAACTCCTTAAAACTATTTTTTTTCGTTATTCAGATACTCAGCAAATCTTATTCAGTGTGTCTGCTTCTCCTCAAAGTCAACTGAAACGACCTTAAGAAAAAAAAATGTACGGCGTAGAAATATCGAAAAAAAGAAAATATATTTTACGATTTTGATTCATTGATCTCGTTCGATAAATATTTGGTGAAACAAAAATGTTTTACCGTTTTAACCTGTTGAGAAACGATTTTTCAGAGAGTTCGCAGGAATAATCTGGACCTGACGATCGGAAAGCTTTTCCGTGAATTTGAGGAAAATCGAAAAACAGCAAGAGGACCTGACCTCGCAACGATTGCACCATTACTGAAGAAAAATCGATCATCGCTTCCTACACCACAAGTTTTCCCCACCACAAGGGAATTCTTTTTCCCCCTTGAATGTCATTTTTCCGGCTCTGTGTCGTTTCATTAAACTTGTAAATTCTGAGCTCCCTACAAAAATAATCGGTACATAAGGATCCGCGGAATTGATACTTTGATAAAAAAAAGCGATCGGCTCCGAGCAGTCGACACAAAGGAAAAAATTCACATTCATCAAAGAACGCACTTAACGTTACAGGAATTTTTTTTCCATTCCCTACGTTTTTTAAACTTTTTCCTTACTTTGAAGTCTCCAACGGAGCTCTCGTTCCTCCAATTCACAGAGGGAATAAGCGAATTCGCTCAGTCGTAATCAAAACTCGCAGTAGAATGGAGAAAAATCAATTTTTTACAAAGTCGAATCGTTTGAACGCCGTGATTAACGTTCTCTCGGGGAGCGCTTTTCCCATGAGCGACGACGAGGAATTCCCGAGTCTCCTCAGCCGATTTTGGGTCAAGCTCGTCTGGATTGTCAGGGTCGTGTATCTCGTCACGGGACTCCTGGGGACGTTTTACTTCGCGGATCAGACTTACGAGGAGATTTTCAAGAAAATAGGACCGGTCGGGATGCTCGCCGTCGAGAGTTTCATACCGACGTTCTATCTCTACTCGCGGAGCAACGAGCTTCGGAAATTGATAAAAAAGTATAATCTCGTTCTCGTCGATTCCGATGACCTTCGGAGGTGCATAATCGAGACTCTGGAGCCTTACGTTCGAGGACTCAACGTTTTCGTCATCGTCTCTTTTGGCACGAGCGTCCTCTGGGGCATCGCACCGGTTTTTTATCTCTTCGAGGCTGACCGTTTCACCTACGCGAACTTCAACGTCCCGGCCTACTTCCCCGGCGAGCCGTTCGGCCCCGGATCCTTCACCGCCGGAATTATTTTTCAGACATTCGGCAGCTGTACCATGGACTTCAGCAAAATCAGCGTCGATCTTTATGTCATCCATCTCGTCGCTACTCTCACTGGTCATTACAAATACGTCGGCGAACAGATCAGCAGAGCTCTCAGCGAGGAAAATTCCCAAGAACGGACGGTGGTCGCTGCGCTTGGCGAATGCGTTCGACATCATTCGGCTATCATAGAGTAGATTTTCTCAGACGTGAACATTTCATCTCGCACTGTCACCATCGCATTCTGAAAAAAAAAAAAAAAATTAAAAATCACTGATGACACATTGTATGATTATTTTTTAAATTTCCATATTGCAATTCATTATCATGATTTGTAGGAAAACAAATTTGCATATTAGAATGTTTTTTCTTCAATTTTTTAAATTGTGTGATTTTATTCAATAATTGTTTTTCAAATTTTTCGGTTGACTCTTTTCCTCGTATCTTTTTCTTTTTTAGCAGAAATAAAAAATTTGTTCTAGCATCGGCCGAACTTTAACCAAATTAATGGCACTGCACGTCGGAGCAACTTATCTTACGTGCATTTTCAAATTCTGCTTTATCGCTTTTGCAGTCATTACAGTGAGTCGATCAATTTTTTTCAAATATATTTTCCAGTTTTTTTTCACCTTTCAGTATACATTTTCATAAATGGTTTATTCTTTTGATTTTTTTTTGTAGTTTGGAGGAGCGAGTGTGGAAAAATTTGCGTACCTGATCTACGTTTGTGGTTGCATAATGGAAACCTTTTTGCTGTGTTCGAGCATTCAAGAGCTCCAGGAACAAGTAAATTTTCATCTTTAAAATTTCCGTTGAATATGGTTGGATTAAAAAAAATGATTTTCAATCGCAGAGTACATCGGTAACTGAGGACGCTTTTCATGAGAATTGGCACTCCCGTGGCAAGGTCGTAAAAAAGATATTCTGCACGATCGAATTGACGAATCAAATGGAATGTCGATTGAGCGCCTGGCGAGTTGTCGATCTCATCGTCCCGACTCTCGCATCGGTAAAAAAATTTTTTATCAAATTATTTTTTATTAAATTTTATTAAAATTATTACTAAGTACTTTTTTAATTTATTCATTATTTTCCGAAAAAATCAAAAAATTTTGAACAAGATCGTAAATTTTATTTAGATTCTCAACAAGTCTTACTCAATCTGTCTACTTCTGCTCAAAGTGAATTGATTCATAAAGAAGAAAACAACGTGGAATTTTATAAGAAGACTTCGTCATAGAAATTTTTAACTCATTTTCACTCACCGATCGAGGTTTCTTCGATTCACAAGAAAATTCGCGAGAAATCACTTTTGCAATTTCTTAACTTTGTAATTCATCCACCGTTAAAAAAATTTTTTTTTAATAGAAAACAATACTGAAATAATGTGTATCAAATATTGTTTGAAATACATTTCTCGGTGATACGATTTTTGTTCATAAAAATTCTTCAACGACTGAACGTAGCAAGATCCTGAGTCAAGAAAAAAGTGATCGTCTCAGCGATCGTATGGACACTGAGAAAAAATTCATCGATCGACTGCTGCTTTTTCCCCCTCTCTTCCTAACTTTACCAATTTTCTGTCATTATCCCGACTTCACGAGATGCTTTGATAAAAATTCAACAAAGTCTCCAGCTCAATTTTTTTAAAGATGTAAAATTATAGGCCGGAGATAATAAGAGCACGATCGCTGAAATTGTCAACGATACCGCTGTGGGACAACAAACAATTTCTCGACAGGAAAATAAATGATGAGAAAAAAAATCAACCGGCAAGAAAAATTGCTCTTTGTGCTGGTAATTTTTCTACAATTTTCCAGAAAGACTTTGTCGAGTTCTTTTTTATGAAAAGCTTCGGATCTCAAGAATCGTGAGCGTTTTTTTACAATGAAAAACTCGTCTCATTTCACAAAGCGCGATTTCGGAGCCGCAAACAATTTCAACGTCAGGACAAATTTTCTATCCGGAAATGTTTTTCCTCTGAGCGAAGAAGCGACGACGCTGAGTCTCGCGAGTCTCGTGTGGATCACGTTCGTTTGGCTCGCGCGAGTGACTTACATCGCGACGGTCGCGGCGGGTTCGCTCCACTTTGCGAATTTGACGACGGAGGAGGCTTTCAAAAAATCGGGCGCAGCGTTCACAGTCTCTTTCGAGTTGATAATTCCGACGATTTATCTAAATTTCCGGCGCAAAGATTTGAGGAAATTGATCAGGAAATTTGGCCTCGTTCCAATCGATACTGACGAATCGAGAAAATGCATCAGAGAGACTCTCGCGCCTTATAAACGCGGACTCGAATTTTACGTGATGGTTTGCTCGTTGACGGCCTGCGCCTGGTGCGCGGCCCCGGCGTTTCTCCTGTTTGACAATAATTCATTCACCTACGCAGATTACGCCGCCCCGGCGTATTTTCCGGGTGAGCCGTTCAATCGACTGACATTCTTGCCCGGACTTTTCCTGCAAATTGTCGGAGGCTCTTTTGTGTCTCTCGGAAAAATTAGCGTCGACATCTACATCACTTGTCTGATAAGTCTTCTCTCAGGCCATTATCGATTTCTTCGATCCAGATTGGCGTTCGTTCTTGGTGGAGAGAGAAACGATAAAACGATTCCTAACTCGTTGCGCGATTGCGTTCGATGTCATGCCACTCTCATACAGTAGGAACAATTTCTGTAAACTAAAACAAAAGAAATTAAGTTATTTTTTCGTGATAAATAACGTTTAAATGAAAATTAATTAATGTTAAGGATAAGTGGTTCCTTTTTTGAAAATCATAGAAAATCTAAATACACTTTTTATTCAACCAAAAGATCAATGAAAAGAACAATTTTCATCTAGAATTGGGAGCAAACTCACCGAAATATTGGCCTTTCATATTGGAGCGACGTACGTTATGTCGATTATGAAATTGTGTTTTCTAGGTTTTGGGATTATTACGGTGAGTCAAAAATTCACCAATAAATTCATCAAATAGCAAGATAAAATTTATGTCGAGCAGTTAACATTTTTTAAATAATAAAATTTTAAATACATGCAAAATTCTAAAATAAAAATAATCACATTCCTGTTAGCTGAATGTTTCATTTTTTTTGAAAAATAATTTTTCGTTACCTTATTTCATCTTCATACGAATGTACGAATGACGTCTCACGTCTCATTGCAGTTTCAAAGCGCCAACATAGAAAAAGCTGCCTACTTCGTTTATGCCTTGGCATGCATTGCCCAACTTTTTTTGCTCTGCTCGTGCATTCACCAGTTACTCGACGAGGTTATTTTTCATTCGCTGATTCACTGGGCTGACATTTCAATAATTTTTTTTTCCATTGCAGAGTACGTCCGTGACGAGTGACGCCTTCCACGAAAATTGGCACGCTCATGGGATTGTGATAAAAAAAATGTTCTGCATGATGAAAATGGGCGACCAAATCGAGTGTCGATTGAGCGCTTATAGAATTGTCGATCTCGTCGTGCCGACTCTTGGCTCGGTAATAAGATTTTTTCTTCTAATATTTCATCATATATTTAAAAAAGAATATGTCTTAAAAATAATTTTATATTATTTTTTAAATTTAGATTGTCAGCAAATCTTACTCAGTATGTTTGCTTCTACTTAAAGTTAATTAAATTTTTTCTTTTGAGGAGAAAAGTATAAAAATGGTTTGTGATAAGAGTTGATATTTAAATAAAAATTTATTTCTCTATATCTTTGAGAAAAGCCCATGATTTAGAAAAATTTGTCAACAAAAATATTTTTATGTACCTGAGACATTCTGCGATTTAATATTTTTATGTACACGTGAAGAAAAAAAAGAATGCTCAATAATCTGCAGCGTTGCTGGCCAGATAATCGCGACGACCGATGTTCGAAGCTTGTTTGTTTTGTATCGCTTCGAGTTTTGGACACTCCGTAATTCTGTGACCAAGACCACCGCAGTAACTGCAGCCTCTTTCGTCTGAAAATAAAAAAAAAATTAAAAATTCTCGAAAAGTAAAAAAATGTTTAAAAAGAAACAAGAAAGTTTTCGACCCTTTCAAGGGAAAGGAAAAATTGACAAACATGTCGAAAACATTAACAGAGTGCAAAAAAATATAAACCAAAATGAGAAAAAGTATTTTACCTCCCAGATTGAGATATTTTTCGTTCTCGGAGCACAACTCCAAAAGGAAAGGCGGAACTTTCTGTTTCGCTTCCATCAAGAGATGCTTCAAGTCGAGCAGAACAGATTCGTCGTTCGCCTTATTTATAAACGTAGTCGCGATTCCCGTGCGACCGGATCGACCAGTTCTTCCGATACGGTGAACTGAAATTATTTGATTAAAATTGAAATTAAATTTATTATTTAGGTCTACTTGATATAATATTCAATAAACATATAATAATTACCATAATTTTCTACGTCGTCCGGCATATCGTAATTTATGACGTGCTGAACGTCTGCAAAATCGAGACCTTTCGAAGCGACGTCAGTCGCGACAAGAACATCCTTTTTGCCAGCGCGAAAAGCTTCTACGGATCGCGAACGCTCTTCTTGATCTGTAATCATATTTCGGAAAATATTGATATAAGAAAATGTTTTTTAATATACTTCGAATGTAATTTTCATATGTAACTCGGTTAATAATTTGTTAACCTTTTCCTCCATGAATGGCGACTGCCTCAACGCCTTTGAGTAACAAATATTCGTGAATAGCATCAACGTCCTGTTTTTTCTCAGCAAAAATGAGAACAGGAGGTGTCGTCTTACGGAGACATTCGAGCAGGTAAACAATTTTTGCTTCCTGTTTGACGTATTCGACCTCCTGAATAACGTTCATCGATGCAGCGCCTGCACGACCAACATTTATCGTCACCGGTTTTACAAGCGCCGAGCGTGCGAAGTTTTGAATTTTCTTCGGCATCGTGGCTGAGAAGAGAAGTGTCTGACGTTGACCCTGTAATATTCGTGGCGATTACAGTATCGATTTTTCAATTCTAATATTTTCGATAATTACTCAGCATAAATATTTTGGATATGACCGAGATTTTGACCTCATTTTCACCGTCAGTCAATTTTTTTTCTCCTTATTTCTAGTGGCAAATGTTGTTACTATTAATACACTCGTTGAAGAACGTTCAGAAGATTTTTACCGTGAAAAAAGAAAAGATAGTTCGAACGTCCTCTTCGAAACCCATGTCGATCATCCGATCGGCCTCGTCCATGCACAGATATCGACAGACACTCAACTTGACCATTTTCTTGTCAAGCATGTCCATCAACCTTCCTGGAGTCGCTACCATAATGTGGACTCCTCTGCAATTTATTATCCATATAAATCTCACAAGAAAAATCTCCAACTATTACCAGAACTACGGAAAATAATTTTTTTTTTACCTGTTGATTATTTCCAGCGATTCAGAGACTGGCACACCACCGATTGCGAGACAACTACGAATTTCCGGACAATTAGCGTTTCTCAACGCTGTTGTGTAATGCTGAACAATATCGTAAGTCTGTTTTGCCAACTCTCGAGATGGACATATTACCAAACCTGATAGATATTAATTTTTATCAAATCTTATAATTTAATTCGCAAAGCAGGAAAAGAAATACAATGAACATAGGAAAAAAGAAGTTTATGCTCACCATATGGACCTTCATTGCGTGTGAAAGACATTCCCACTTCCTGCTCTAAGCAAAACATTATAAGAGGTAAAACGAAGACCAAGGTCTTACCACTGCCTGTGAATGCAATACCGATCATGTCGCGTCCAGATAAACTGTCAAAGAAAACGAGTATTAAAGTTTTGCATCCTTTGCCATCGAGCAACTTCTTTTTCTGTCAAAATGTTAAACTCACACTGTGGGTATTCCTTGCACCTGAATCGGAGTAGGAGTAACGATTCCCTTTTGTTCCAAGCCATGCATTATCCCTCTGTGAAATTTCATTTCTTTGAAACTTCTCAATGGAGGAGGAACATCTTCTCCTTCGACCAGAATTCTGAGTTTCTTTCTGATTCTTTCATGCCGAGATTCTCCAAGCGCCAGGACCGCTCTAGGTGGCTTCCAACTTGTTTTTATTGGATCTTCGTACTGTATTCCTTTTGCCAATTCAGCGACACCCATGAGCGCTTTGTTCTCCGCAACACTTTCTAATATTTTTTCCTCCTCTTTGAGCTGCCTTTCCATAGCGCTCTCTTTTTTTGCTGCAAGAAAAAACACCTTTATGTACTTGTGAATGAAAAAAAACTGACAACTGCATTGAATTCTATTTTCTTGCATCTTTAATTTATTCTTTTAATTCAGCTTATTATTATCCCTCTGACCATAATCTTAAATTTAGGGACACCGACCGTGATCTGGGTCTTGAAAGTTCTGCTGAATTTTTATCAATGAAAAAAAACGTCAGAAAAATCTAAAAAAATTCTCAATTACTCAACGTTCCTCCCAATAATTCAACTGTATATTTACCAATTTATTTTAAATAAAAGATTTTAAAACCTTTCAAAGTTTCGAAGATATTCTATTTGAAAATTTGGCTTGCGCCTTCAAAGACCCAGATTACGGTCGGAGCGTTATATTACCTTCTGCCAGTTTTTTTAGTTCTGTGTGTTGGTCGAGAAGAGAAATATTAGATTTTCTTCCCCAGACCTGACCGTCATCTTCCTCGCCATCATCTTTTTCATTTTCACTGCTGCTTTTACCGCAGGCATTGCTCGAACCTTCCTCTTTCAACTGACCCAACCGGCCCAATTTTATTAATTGTTGTTTCTTACGATCTTTTACGGGAACGTAAGGAACGTAATTGTCATCGGAATCGGAGTCACTTTTTCTACTTTCGTTCCTCCTGTACCTCTGTAAAAATAATGGTAAAGAACGATTGTAAATAAATAATAATTGCTATCGAGATATTTTTCGTTTTTGATACGTTGAACTGCACTAACCTTCACAGGAACATTGTCCGCGTCCTCACCCATGTTTGCGCCGATAGAAATTCAATTTATCATCTCATTTGCACAATTTTTTGTAAGATTTTAATTCTTTAATTTAATTCTTAATTACTAAGAATGTTGTTATTGATCTATGGATTTAAATATTTTTATTAGACGTAAACAAAATTCTATGTTTACAATTCGCACTCCGGCAACAGCGTTGTTTTCTGGCTTTCTGCAAACTGCGAACTTTGTTGAGCCGCCAGTAAATGGAGTAAGATCGCGCTAGTTTCCTATTTCGTCTGCTAGAGTGCCAACAGCGCCACTGAATTCAACTTTAGCGGCAATTTCAAGAACTAAGTCCTTGAAATTAAAATGATGTCGATTTTCATACGAAATCTTTCTTATGCTGCGTAGGTAAGTGAATTGATACGATCAAATCTATATTACCGTATAGACCTACAGTGTGTGTCTGCCATACCGACAGTCACTACAGAAATATCAGCGCCATCTCTCCTCTCGAGATGGAACCCGTTCACTGCCTCACCTTTGTGCGTTCAATCTTTATTGCTACCGCATGGTAAGAAAAATAACACGCTACTTATGAAAAATAACACACGTACCTACGACATAGGATTGCGATGTAAATATATATAACAATTTTGGAGCTTTACACACATCAGTGCGAGCAACGTTTTCACAGAAATACTGAATTCGTTGATGTGTGCGAAAGTGACAAAATCGTCGCGATGCGAGTGGCCGTTTTTCGCATTAATTTTCCTTTCGTATGTGATTAGTAATGTTCAGAGATTGCTTTTCTTACTTCTTATGACTTACGACAGCTTTCCACGCAGCGATAGTAATAAAGCGGAGATTGTGAGGAAAATAAAAAAGTTGAAAAGTAAAAAAACAAAGACGGAGAGTCAAGTGCAAATGGAGCTTTTATGGCATCGCTTATCTAAATGGAAAGGGTGGTCCATGAATATGGAAAGAAAAAACGAAAAGGGCTTCGTTGGCACACGTACGTGCGAGGAGATCGAGTGATCATCAAGGGCTTCGTATAGCCCGCAATGTCCGTATGTTTTATGTAACCTCGTTTATGTCACCACGAATCGACTTGCATCCGCAACACTCGCCCCCTCTCTCTAACCCTTTGATAAATAGATATATCTATAGAAAAAGAATTCATGCAATATACTTATACGGGATCGCCTCGCACTGTTTGCTATTAATTCATAACTTGATTACGCGAACGCTCCCGTGCACCTGCAGGGTCTTCTCTGCCATACCAAATTAATTTTTCCATTATCCACTCCTCTCTTTTTTATCTTTTACGAAACAAACGGGAATGAAGAGTGAACAAGAGTGAAAAATGTTTGAGGTCACGCCATTTCGATTATTTTTTATCTGGAATTCTTTCGATCTGACTGAATAATTATTGAGTTTGCCGTGATACTCTCTTCGGGGTTTTAAAGTTTTTCTCATTGTACCACATTTTTTCTCTCTGCAACTATCATCGTATTGTTTCTACTTCCCTACATCACCCCCCTCCCTGATTGTGTCCGCAGCCGACTTCGTGCCCTAACCTGTATCTCATTCGCACATGGGTATGGGAAAATTGCGGAAAATCCATGAAGTTATCAAACCTCGAAAGATCCAGAAAAAGCCACCTCCCGCTCAGCGTTGACCCGTCAGTCAATGCGAGTTAAGCGGTCACCCATCCAAGTATTGGTCGCGCCTAATGCAGCTTAACTTGTGGGATCGCCGAAACTCAAGAACCGACCACCGGTCCACTACTGTCAGTGATCTGACTGAATATTTTTTATCCTTTCATCACTGAATTTTCAGAATTTTTATAAATTTTTTTTCACGTTTTTATTTTAGATGCTCATAAGTTTTTCGAAAATTGATTAATAGAACGTTTTTTTCAAATTTGAGTTTTTAGATGTACTTTTTAGAAAAAAATACGAAAAAATGTTCTTTGAGATTTTTTCAGTTTTTTTGAGACAAAAATCAGCAAATTTTTAAATAAGTAAGTTATTTTTTATTTTTCAAGTGATTGTGGTTATTTTTATCAGTGAAAATTGCGTTTGACAGATTTTTTGTTTTACCATTCTGTGTCTTTTGTATGTCAGGGAGTTGAATAAGAGGAAAGGGTGAACGCTGTCAATTATAGATAGAAATTCGTGAGAGCGGCGCAGATTCGAATGCGCTGATTCGGCGATCCTGGGCACGGTTTCTCGATCGACCGATGATATAATAAAGCTTCAATAAGCCAAAAACTTGTCCCGAAGGTTGACACGCTGACGGCAAACTTTTCGAATCCCCTCTTGTTGGCTATTCATGAAAATTGCTTGAAAAAGCGAAAATCCTTTTTGCCCCCTTTTTATACAGAATTTCATTATCTTTTTTCGTATATCATTACAAAGCTATATCACTAATATTTCAACAAATAACACTAAAAAAAAATTTATGCACGTTTCAAATCATTATACAATAACAAAAAAAATGATTTTTTATTATTTATTGGTTTTTCGAATCTGAAATATATTTCAAAGAGAAAGAAATTGAAGAGCTAAAAAAATCGTTGATAAAAAAGCAAGATATATATTGTCAAAATTCAACACAGATAAAAATCGTAAAAAAATATACACAGAGGAGAAAAGAACGTCGGATTAGGAGGGTAGCGAGATGATATTATTTATCAAACAAGCCGGATGCGAGGGCCCTCTTAAACTACTACTGTTACAGCTAATCGCCGACTTTTAACACAAATTTTTTTATTTCTTCGTTTTTTCTCCGGTGTACACAGGTGGATAGATTGCAGCCGGGACGAGAACTGGAGGAGAAAGAATCTTCGTATTAAAACAAGTTGAGCCCTACAATAAGAGCCATGTACGTAATTAAGAGATTAAGCCCCTGTTGCCTGACACACTGCCTGCTAAATTATTTCTTTTCCTTTTTTTAGACGCGTTTTATTTTTCTTCCGCGTTTTATTATTATTATCTTTTTTTCATTTTGTTCAATTCTTGTCTCTTTCTTTATTTTTTTCTTCTCATTTATTTTTTTTACCCAGAAGTCGCTTTCGATATTTTTCTTTTTGTTTTTTGTCTCTCACTCTTTCATTCTTTTGTTCACGTCCTTCATCGTCGCGCTCTACACTATATCGCGTTACTCGAGCATTATAAAATCGGGCCCAGGTGACTTGAGACCCGTGAATTAGTTTCCTTCTATCTTATTCTATTATACTTTTGTTATTCTATTTTTCGTCGTTGCTTATGTGCGAAAATGATACACATGAAGGGTCCGAACGCAGCGCCCCGCTTATGTATTTTTTTTCATCTCATTGTGTTTATGCTTGAAATGCTTTTTTGATCTGCGTAATTTTCGTCATTCTTGATTTTTCGTTCTTGAAAAATTATTGAGTTGTGAATTTTTAATTTTTTTGGCTGTATGAGTGGGTCATTCCATGTTAAATCACCAAATTTTAGAAATAGTAATTTTTGATTCAGTTGAGTTTTTTGGATGTTTTTGTATGTATAAAAATATGCCTAACCCTATATTTTGAACTCTTAATTTTCAAAAGCCTCGGATTTCTGAATTTTTGAAAATCGCAAAAAAATAACGTAGTGATAATTTCCTAATATATTAATATCTCCTGTTTAAAAATTATCGTAATCACGTTTCTTCGGTGGTTACTAGTAAACTCAATATTACTATATTAGATGCATTATAAGGAATTTGTTTTACAATTTGAATCATTTGGAAATATCCTCCGGGAATCCTCGATATCGATTTAATAAATAATTGATTTCTTCTATTCAGAGAGATGGAAAATTAAAAACTCCATTTTCCCTGACAAAGTTTAAATCCACTATATAAAAAATAAAAAATAAGTTTTCCGAAACGTGCAATATCGACTGATCCAGAGGAAAACCAGAGCCTCCGCGAGCGCTCGTAAAACGAACAATACGTAAAAATCAAAATATAATTTCGACTCGAAAAAATATTCCGTGTGCATACGTAAAATTTCCAAAAGAAACCGATTTCTTAAATTTTTTAAATTTATCAAATGTTTTGTAATAAATTTGATTTTCCTGTGAAATTTTAAAATTTAGTATCAGTTTTTCGATACATAAAAGATAATGAGCACGACTAAATGAATTATTTATCAAATTTATAAACATAAAGAACAATAAAATAAAAATGGTAAGAAATTGAAAAAGAGAGATTGCGAATAATTGAATCTCTTTTTTAGTATCCAGGGGACTGTTAAAATCAGAGAAGGAGTATAAAAGAGAGTTCTCGCGTGCGCGTTGCAACAAATGTACCCGTTATTCCGCAGTATCGAATCATTGCGGGTCGCTGGAAGCTACACGTATTATATTTTTTGTGTTTGTTATTCCACGCTTTAATTGATTCAATCGGTGAAAAACACGACGCCGTGTCCCCACGATCTCTCTCTTTATCGCTCTCTCACTTTTCTCCATTTTTTTCCTTCTCTTTCTCGTTCGGTCCGAAAGAACAATCCCGATGGTCCACAGCACGTTCACACCAGATTCGCAACCACCGAGTGTAACGAGCGAAGAACCCTCCCAAAAAAAGAAAAAAAAACAGAGTCAACCCTGGGATAAAATCGTGGATAAGAAAGCCAACAGCATTTTTGTCAGAAAACCATTTCGTTTTCCAGCTGAAGGTCCTTCACATATGCCCAAATTAATAAAAATTCATATCAACGCCATTTATATCGATTGAATAAAGACCAAATATAAATAATATTTTATATATGAATTTGAACGAATTATATATAAATATGAATAAATAAATCCAATAATATTGTGAAAATTTATTAAAAATATCTCGGTTTATTGAAAATTTAAATTTTTAGATAAATGATAGATAGATTTTAATATGTGATCTTTTACACCCCCCCGTTGACCTTTGAATATTTATCGCACTCTCGATTATTTTGATTGTTTTTCATATCATTATAAATCAGTGCACATAATCTTGTTACCTTATACAAATTTTGTACCTTGAATTTACGATTACACCATAGGCAGTACGTATTGAAAAAAGATAATAAGATGAAACAAAAAATCATTTTCTTTTCAAATTTCATTTACAGCAATTACTGACGATGATTATCATATCACCAAAATAAAAATAAATACAAATTTTTCTAATAGTCAGAGTCCAGCAGCATTAAACATTTTTCTGAATTTCTTCCATTTCTATTTATATTTTTCGCACTTTAGTTACCAGGTATAAAATAATTTTACAATCAAGCAGTGGTTGTGTACAAACGAATCGTCGGTTCTTCATAAATATTTCGTTTTTGTAACGTCAATGCGTTGGAAAGTGGAAATGCGCCTAAACGGATTGTAAAGAGCCATACAGGGCGCGATAATTACACAGTCGTGTAGAATATTCTATGTACAGAGAGGGAGAAGGAAATTATAAAGAGCGAGAGACAGAGAGAGAGAGAGAGAGAAGGAAAAGCGGACACAATGGAGGTGCGAATATAACATATGAAAACATTTGTATACAACGACGTGATGCAGGAGAGCTTGACTTTTATGCGCGAAATACGTTGAGAGATCTGTTATATAATTGTCATGTTGAGTCTGTCGACGCCCACATGGATGTTTCCATGGACCATACCTACGGGAGGTCTCTCTCACTCTTGAAAAAGAAAAAAAAAATCAAAAGAGCCTCTGTCTGCGAAACGAGAAAACGGACAATGGAAATTGTCCTCCGGTTTATTATTTTAATTACGACGCGGACCCTTCCGGCTATGGGATTTCCTCTGTCTCCACAAACGAAAGGAAAACGTTTTGATATCGAGAAAATGTTCTCTTTGTACGTGAACGGATCGGGTAAAAAATATTCGACATTTTTTTTGCCCATAAAAAATGATTTTTTGGGTTTTTATTTATCTTTTATTTTTAAAGTTGATAAAAAATTTATTTTTCATTTTTTCCTTATATTTCATCAATTTGTGCAGCTCTGACAGTTTTGAACGTTACTTTTTGCCTCTATATAGCATTTTTTAAGAAACTATTTGCAGCTTGAAGGAAATAATTTTTAGATTTTTTTCTGAATTAATCTTAGAAAAAGTTTCAATCAAATTTATATAATAAATGTGTAAAACGGGCGAATTTTTAATTTTCATGTATTTTTCTTAACGTTGGCGTCTTTCAGAATTTCTTATATTTAGAATATTATTGAAAAAGTGAAATATTATTATTGTAATAAAAAATAACTTTGAATTTTTTATATGTTTAAAAAAACCAATATTCCCTGAAAGCTACAAAAAATCGTACTTGAAACTCCAAAAGAACAATTTTTTTCATCAAAAGTCAATTTACGAGGAAGAAAAAATTAAAACGTGTTCTCAAAAAAAAAGAAAATCGCAGAAACAGGGAAAACCGTATTTTTTTCTTCGTTGTTCTTCGACACAAACACTTTTTGCTCTCTTTTTTCACGATTTCTGAACCCATCAACATGTCGGGTTTTTTCATGGAAAAAGTAAAGAAAAAAAAAAAGAAAATAAAAGTAACGTCACTTTTTTCCCCGTTATTACACTCGTCGTAAAACAGCGTAAATCCCTATGTGTTCAAAAATGGCAACGGAAAAAAGCGAAAAAGATTCTCCGCGCTGTTTAACGGGGAAGGAAAATTTTTTTCGCCATTTTTTTCGCTGATCTTTTTCCCTTCTATTTTTCGGTCTCTCTTTCCTCGAGGAAGCGTTTTCGGATGCACCGTTAAAAAATCCGTCATCCCTGCACGATTCCTCGTGGGTGAAAAAAAATTGGTCAGCTCAGGAAGCGTCAGCGGTTCAGCAATTACGGCTTTCGTCGTTAGCGACGTCGCTATATGTCCCCGTTACAGGGAAACGTGCAAAAAAAAATCGGTCGAAAAAACAGACAACATTTTTGTCCGAATCTTTTACCGCCAGCGAAGCCTCAGTTTACTTTTCTTCCCAAGCGCTCATTTTTTTTTTTTTGATAAATTTCCCCACTGCAATAAATCCTGTGCCGCGCTGGTCAGTCGAAGAAAAATCGCAGTCTCGACTTTTACGTTTTAACCCTTTTTTTTCAAATCTTCATAAATAACTGCTTTTTAACATAAACTCTTTTTCCCCATTTTTTTTCCTTTTTTCCATCCTTTCGGTTTTTCCCGTTTTTCTATTCACTTCTCTTTCTGAGGAAGAAACAGATTTTTTTGCAGCTTGGAAAACATTGTGAACAAAGCGTTCCGTTAAAAATTTCGAATGTTTTCCCATTCGGACGCGAGGCGTGAAGACTTTAGGATAGAAATTACTGTACTTTTTTCCAAAAGCGCATGTGCACACGGAAGACAGAAAAAACCGTTAGAAAAAAAGGCTTTGGAACTAATCAAGTAAAATTTTACTCAATTTTTTTATCAACGTGGGACAACCATGATTTACAGTTCAAAAAATTTGAGAATGAATTCGGAGTTATTGGGAAAATTGAAAATAGAATAGAATAATAGAATAATAGAATAATAGAATAGAATAAAGAATAGAATTGAAAATAGAAATAATTCGCGAAATATGAGAAGTTTATTTATTCCAGTTATTGAGTAATTTCGCATGGATTAAAAAAATAATTCGAAATTATGTAAATGTAAAGTAAAATGTACTTGTTCAAATTTGTTCGAGTAGAAAATTAGTTTAATAAGAGAACATTTTGTGTTGCTGAATTTTTTAACTGTTGAAACTTAATTTTACACATTATGAGAGAATACACAAAAACATAGACTTTCTTAAGACGTTTCGAGACAAAATATTACGATTCCTAGAGTTCAAATGTGCTGAATCTTTTGTTTTTTAATCACAATTAAAGAAAAGAAATAAACTTGCAACTGCCATGAGAAAAAAAAATTTTTTTTAGCGGACAAAATGGGGTATCCCTCCAAAAAGTAAGAAAATACTTTTCTTATAATTTGTTAACTTATTATTAGCTTCGTTGTCCCGTTCCAAGTATATCGACGATTTTTAAAAATTTTTGTTTAAATGCGTTTCTAATTCACCAAATATTCTCTTAGCAACAAAGAAGAAACTATAAGATACCAAATTTGGAACATGTTCACCAAATTTTTGGGGTGTGCCCCTTTTTGCCTCCCCCCCATATTTAAATGCACTCGAAAATTTTATTAGAAAAAGCGAATCTTTAAATGAAAACTTTCAATTTTGTCTAGCAATAAGAATAAAAATGATATTGACAGTTTAATACAAATAGAGAAAATCAACTGGAGTTATAAAATAATTTACGGATGGTAAAAATAATTTACAATAATCAATAATTATATTTATCGTAAAAATTTATGGTTTTGGTTTCAGAAAAATGGACGTTTATATAGATAAATATCTGAGACACTCTTAACGAATCGTTGGCAAGGAAATTAGTTTCGGAAGGCAGACCACAAGTCCCTGTATTGAGGAAAATAGTTGAAAGAGCAGTCGAATGAAAATACATATTTTTCATCACCCAGCTCTATATTCTGACCCACTAACCGCATGCTGTTTAAGAAAAAGAGGTTGCAAAGGCTCATAAAATGTAGATTTGTAAGCACTCGGAAATATACACGTTCTGCAAGAAATATGACTTTTCGAATGGAAGGAAGACGACAATCAATTGGAAAGTTTCTTTACATTTTCGCAGATGAGCTTTCACTGACTCAATTTCTCTTGGCACTCTCTCTTTTTCTTAACTTTCTTTCTTTCTTGACATTTTGCAAACATTTTGACAAGAGACACGTTTTATTTATTCTTTTTATGCTTTAACAACGTCAATTTCATAAAAATATTAGAGCACCACGTGTTTGAATTTTAAAAAAATATTTTTTAATCTGACTAAACCCAACGATTTAAATAAAATTCATAAAATTGAGTCTGTAAATATTCAATTATTAAGGAAAATAAATGAGACGTAAAAAAATAAATAAAAAATAAAAAAAAGTCGTGAAACATGTGGCGAGAAAAAGAAAACCTTCGGAGTCAAAAACGTGGGGAGAACGAGAAACGAGAGATCTCGGGGAAACAGGAGGTTGTATAACTTTATAGTGGGACCTGAAGAATTTCGACAAAAGGGGAGACGCGAGCTGTTGGGTACGAAATTTCGGAAATTCGAAGGAAAAGGAAAGAGCGAGAGGAGATCTCATCGTAGGTAAGGAAAATTCACGAAGCTCGAAAAATCTTCAACAAAAACAGTAAAGTTTATTGCCGAAGAACTTTGGTAAGGGAAAAATTTTGAAAATATTATGTACAATATATTATCCGTATGGATGCGGTTGACCAAAAATCGTTTCGGGAGCTACCACATCGCAATTCTCTCGTATCCTTGGTTATTTTTCTATTGCTGCTTTTTTATTTCATATTTTACCGAAAAAAAATATATATTTTCGCCCAAAAAAGTGCACTAAATCATAATTCTCTTACCACTGACCGCAATTCAAGATTCGCTTCTTTATTTTTATTGGTTTATGAATTGTTGATTTTTAAAAGCCGCAATTCATTTCATATTCGTTTTTAGATTAGTAAGTAAAGGTTTTTTTTACATTTTTTAAATAAATATTGACTCGAGATAAAGCAAATTTGATCGGTGTTCAGTTAAAATTCACGAGTGTCAAACAGAACATTTTAAACGATTTTTTATAAATTATCAATTCACATCAAAGGAATAAATTTTTTTTTCTTTTCAGTTCAATTTTTTTGTTCATCCTGTATTTAATTTTTTCAAAAAATCAAGTTGATTAAAATCTTTTTTCAAGTTGTGCGAAAGACTGCATAAACTATTGAGATTTTTCTTTTTTTCATTCAAGGGGGATTATCTTTTTTCAAAAAAAAATTTTTTTTTTTTATATTATGGTATAGAAAGGCTACAATGGATCAATGCGAAATTTGGTACTTGAATTGATTCATTTTTTATCTGTTCATAAAAAAATTGAAAAATATTTCCTTCTAAATTTTCAACGAAATCTAATGGAATTGCAACAGCGACAGAACTGCCTTAATAGAAAATTATGAAGCTGATTTTCGATAATGTGGAAGCGTCGTATAATTTGATACTTCGTATACAATCTCACATTCCTAATTGTGCAAATATTGACTGCGTACAAACAACGAGTCTATTTTTCTCGTTTCAACTGACGTTGGAAAATTTTATCAATTCTCATCTCAAAGTATGTGTCGAGATAAAAACAAGTTGAAAAATTAATTTCAAATTAGTCATTCAAGTTTTGAAGATCGTGCTGTTTCCTATTCGTAATAAATTAACGATACGAGCAAAATTGCAACGTTCCAGCTCTTTCAATAATCATCTTTGTGATTTGTACGTGCTATTTTGAAGAAAATTGAAATATTCGTCATCGAAAAACAATTTTTTTTAATTTTACTCACACCTTTCTACGAAGCTAAAAAAATTCGAGAAAGATTATAATAAGAAAATTTTAGAACAAAAATTATATTAAATTCCAATGTCCTGTAGATGTTATTTTATATCAATGAATTATCCTCACGTTATACGTGATAAATTGACAATTTGAATTCGTTATGATCGTGTCGTGTCACCGTTATTAGTGCAATGAACTCAGGGTGAAACGACATCTCTTCAGCGAGGATATTTAGTACATTTATTTTATTAGTACACCATTACATTAGTATATTATTTAGACATTATAAAAATAATAAAAATAATAAAAATAATAAAAATAAAATTTCCAATTATCATTACATCGTAATTAAAAATTCCTAAAGCTTACACATTTGCATCAGAATTATCGGTCATATTTCTAATGAAACATTTACAAAATCCTGTCACTCAAACCAGTTTATGTTTTCAACCCAAACCTGTAATTTGCAACGCTTATTTTGCATCTTTTACAAAATTAGAAAAAAACTCCGTAAATTATTTCTCTAATTAGTCATTAATATAAAAGTACACAGCACAAATCACTCGACGCTCGCATTCTTATCTACGTTTCTCGAGGCTCGAAACGTGACATCGTCAAGGATTCGAGCCGATTCAGAAAAAATATAAAAAAACATTAGAGCGTGTACACATTTTATAATCTGTGCAAAACAGAGTCACGTTTGTGTTCGATTGATAAAGCGAACGAGCGAAACAATGCTTCATCAGTATATGTACACTGTAACGAGGTTAGAAGGAATATTGCATATACGCGTTGCGTCATATATCGTTGCGAGAAAAGGCTTGACGACAGTTGCAAGCATTAGTTACGCTGTGACTTTTCATCAAGACGATTGCGATCGCTTCTCTCATTCATTTTATCAATTATTACTCTTAATAAGAATTCGGGATAATTTTTTTTGGACTTTTAATATTTCTTCAATCATAGCAAGGATTCCAAATTGTTTAGTCATAAAAACAATTTTACAGTTCATCGTGCATAAAGTAATATTTTTGCATATTCGTTCTGTTTTCCGTGTCAGTGTACAGAGAAGTTGACTTTTTGAGGTTCATCTATGACAAAAATTCACTTTTTCGTATGGAATGAAAATCGTGAGATAACGAGCTTCAGATTAATGTTCATTTGTTTTATTGACAATTTTATGTCAAAAATTCCCTCAGAAAAGTATCGTGTGTGATTACATATGTGGAGAGAGATCGATGGCAATTGGCAATCTTGCTACATTCTTCTTGAATTATCTCTTCGGTTCACACCAATCAGGATTCGCTAACTTTTCATACCTATATCGAATTCTATTTTTTCAACAACCAGGGAGAACAATCATTTATTGACTTTCAAGAGTGTGTACGTTCTTGTGAGTGTTGTCCTTTACGATTTGTGATCAGTTGAAGTGGTCGAATTTGCATCAAGTAAAAAAAATCGGAGATTTAATTAAAAGTTCAATAAATTCTTAGTTCAAATTTAAGGTAAAAGCTTAGTATAGTTCTTTCACCTTCAATTTGGTTGGGGGTGGGGGGAATGGTTAAGGGGAAATCCCTCACTAAAACCCCCACATAGATCCGTCGCCCCCCCCCACCCCAAAAGATATAAGGCGTGGAAGTTATGGAATTCCACCTCCCCAGACATAATATCATTGTTTGTATCGTCTTAAAAAAAAAAATCTCAATAAAAAAAATTTTGTAATTCCTGTACTTTAGCGACTTTTTCGAAAAATGGCTCCAGAATTTTTTATTCTATAAATGGTTATATTCTATGATAAATAATGACAACATAGAGGGAGAACGTTTCTATCAACTTTGAATTCTTTATAAACAAAAAATCGATACTCGTGAAAATTGCCTGAAATGTGGTCGTTGCCTCCGAGATGCCGAGACTTTACATACCGAGACCACGTTTCCGAATTTAGGCGTGCAACTCCAGATGATCTTCAGGCGTGAAGCTTTCGATGAAGCTTTTAATTGGGGGTGGGATACCTATTTTTAACCATCACCAAAATTTTAACCGATGATATCTCTGGAGTTGGGGCCGAGCGACGCGAATGGCTAAAGGGCATCCCCCTTTAGCCACGTAGGACAACCCCCACCAACGATTTCCCCCACCCCCCGGTCAAATTGGAGGTGAGGGAACTATACTGAACTATTACCAAATTTAATTCAATTTAATTAAAAAATGTTTAATTAAATTAAATTTTTTAAATTTAATTAAGTTCAATTTTATTAGAGAAGGATATTGGGCAAATATTAAAATGAGCTCAATGTTGGATTCAACGTTCTTTGAAAAGATTCTTCGACGAGGTTTGCAAAACGAGACGGTAAATAATGTGAGGATCGAGGACCAATCTCCTGCAGTTGGTAAAGGTGCCAATTTTCTTAGCCACTTGTGGAGATTTGTAGTAAAATACGATCTTGTTGAACAAGGGCAGTCTAAAAATTCGGGCGACGAGAAAATAATCTCGAAGGGAAAAGAAATCAAAATGATCGTAAAATGTGAACCGAGGGAAAATGAACCTGGATCGGTATTGGTAAAGGAACAAAATATTTTCAGTACAGAAACTTTGATGTTTGAAAGGATTTTACCCAAGATCGAGGAAATTTTGGGCCGAAAGTTATCTCCTAAGTATTTTCAACAAGTGATTGAAGACAAAAATTCGCAATTTTTGGTTATGGAGGATTTGCAAGCTGAAGGCTTTATCATGAAAGATCGACAGACTGGTTTGTCTCAAGACCATGTAATTATGGTTTTGGAAGCTATTGCTGATTATCATGCTGCAACGGTTTGGCTTCATGAGAGAGTAATTTATTTAAAATAAAAATACCTTTTTTCATTTCATTATCATGAAGTCATTTAATTCTGAAATCATTGAATTCTGAATTCGGGTCATTGAATACTAATATCAGTGAAATCGTGTTATTGCTATCAATGAAGTGAAATAAAAAATAATTTTCTTAAATAACATGCTTGTATATTGAATCATTTCTAAATCGTCATTTGTAATTTTCTGGATTTAATAGCTCCATGTTTTGAGAGTTATATGTGACATCTCTTAAATTTTTATTCCAAACTTTAATATTTTTTCAAAATAAACGATGATCCCATATCACATTTTTATGTGAAAAACGGATTCGTTATAATTTTATCTTTTATTATCATTCGTAGTTTTTCACTGTTCGAAAGTCTGAAAGGGTAAAGTAACTGAAATATGGGAAAATATTTCTGTCCACTGCTTCGTGTGCAAATTTGTATTTTTTAAAGTTAATTTATGGCTCAAATCTTCGATAAAAGTTACTGTTTTTTTTCTGCAATCATTTTTGCAGCTATTTCTTCCCTATTGAAATAAAAATTCCATCATTGTAAAATATTTTATTTTATGACAGGAATATCTTAATTTTTTGACTATTTTAACTCCTTTTACATACACATTTAGGACGTTTATGTTTTATATACACATTTACGTTTTTTAGGATCCTGAATCAACGAAACGCTTCACCGAATCAATAATAACTGAAAAAACACCACTAAATATGATTCGAATCTTCGAGCAGACGATTTGGATGGTGGTTGAGAAGTCTCGAAGTTTGGTAAACAGAAATATCTACGAAAAGTTCGTCACGCTCGCGAAGAATTTTCATCGTGAAATCCTTCAAGTTTGCAACTACGATCAGGACGAATTTTGCGTTCTTAACCATGGAGATCTTTGGACGAACAATTTGATGTTTCGCGAGGACGAGAATGGGAAACCCCTCGAAATCGTTTTGGTATATGACATTTTGTTCCTTAAAAATTTTTTTTTCCTTATATGGCAGCTGAAAATTTCTTGTCTTTAATAATTGTGATTAAAAAAAAGATTCGGCATATTTAAATCATTGGAATCGTAATATTGTCTACCCCATTTCCTCTCCTACTCCACATTAAAATTCACAAAAAGTATCATTTTTTGTTACAGATCGATTATCAAATGAGCGTTTATTCGTCACCAGTAATCGATTTAATTTATTTTCTTGCGACGTGTCCAAGTCAGGACATAAGAACGGAAAAGGATGATTTCTTTCTCGGTAAATATATACGAAGATTGACCGAGAAAATGTCTCAATTGGGTTGTAAGACTCGACCTCCAACGATCGCGTATTTGCAACGGGCGATCGCTAAAAGACGAATGTGGATGATTACCGCGGCAATCGCATTTTATCCGAGAATGATTGCCGACGTTACCGAAGTTGAGTCTTTCAACAAATTGTTGAGGACTGGTCAAACTCAAATGAACGTATTCAAAAACCCGCAAGCTGAGGTGGCAATTAGAAAAACGCTTTTAGATATGGACCGTAGAAATTACCTCGACTGAACTCAGTTTTTTAATAATTCATTTTTGCTATATTTGTGAAAATTTTTCCAAGATATTTATTCTCTGACTACAATCTAATGTTATAATAAATGTATATAATACAATTTTCTATTATTCGAAAGAATGTTAAATTTTTTTACTCGATTTTTAAAATCGAATATGTATTTTATGGAATTTATGAAAAATATCCAAAGTATGTTTTTATAATGACAACAAAAACACATTCATTCCACAGTCCTTAATCTAATTGTAAAACAATTATAAATTTCAATTGAATGAGTATAATGTGATTTTTACCTTTCCCGTGGAGAGTCATGGTAAAATTGAGTATATTTCGAAAATGAATGTCTCATACACAACGAGAATAAAAGCGGCCCTAGAATAGGTGGTGCTGGGTTACATCATACCAGACATCTAACATATGCTGATGATACACAAATTTATCTATCCTGCGGGTTGGCCAGAGACGGCAATACTTTATGGGTATTTTAATATACAAATTTCTATCTCAGGCGAATGCCCATCATACCTTTCTGAATACTTCCCAGCTGCTTTGCTTACTCGTCGTTCTCCTAGAAATATTAATCCGTCAGTTTTTCATATTAAAACTTGCAATACCACCACACTCCAGAGAAATTTTATGCAATTCTCTACATTTTTGTTTAGTTATCGACCCTCCTTAAGTCGATCGGTGAACTCCATAGATCGTTCCGGATTATGAAACACAAAAATCGAAATGCGTTTAAGACGTAATGTTTCCCAAGGTAGTCAGAGGGAGTTTTTTTACCACTAACAATAACAGATTCGTCGAAATTTTTTAGCAAAAATCGCATTTTTCACTCCCAACTTCTACCAAAAATAAAAAAGTCGAAAACAAATAAAATCGAAAAATAGTAAAACCTGTCCGTTAGTTGCTTTGCGTGCCAATTTTTATTTTCTAAATGTACTTTCTCGCTCAAATTACTTTTTTTCGGATCATTTTTAGAGATATTTTTTCCTTACTAATTAAGACGAAAATCTCGTTCCTGTAAAATATTTCATTTCATGATACGGATACCTTAATCGAGAACATACCCATCACCAGAAATTCTCCAAGAAGAAAAATGAACCCGAGTTTAGGAAACTTTCGAAAAACGTTTCGTAAACGTTTCGTAAACAAAGAGTCGCACAGTAGCAAGCATCGGTAAACAGAAGCTGAAATTTTCTTCGCACGGATCGTCCCGGATCGTCTTGGAAACTCGAAAAAGTGCTAGTTTATGATTTATCGCGTGGGGGGAGGCAGTAAAGCAGTGGGTAAAAACGTCCCGTGGAGTTGGCCTCGGTAACCTAGATCGTGAACGTGGAAATTGTTGTGGCAAGCCTCGATGGGTGGCGAGTGAGATTTTCCTCTTACCCGGCCCGAGTAAATCAGCTCCAAAGAGATCCCGAGCTCGGAAGAAAGGCGAATTTCTCCTCGGAAAATTTATGCTACCGATCCTTGAAAATCCGAGGCGAGCGGGAGACAAAATTGCGAGGCTACAGCCGGAGAGCGAATCTCACGCAGAGAAGTGTCACTCGGTCAGTGAGTCGGGAAAAATCAGGAAGAAGAGGGAGAGAGAGAGTGAACAGAGAGTGACAAAATGAAGCAGACGAAACAACAAATATTCGAGAATGAGAGAGAGAGAAAGAATGACATCAGAAAAAAAACAAATACGGACGAGAAAAAAGAACGAAGAATAAATCAGCGAGTATCAGATAAACAAAGAGAACAGGAGAGAATAGAATAGTTTATTTATGCCTTGGTTTCCTTTTTTGGCAAAATTTAAATAAAAAATACACAAAGTGTGTGTGGGAGGGACAGAATATTGAATGTTGATTTTATTATGCCATGGACTGGATTCCTTAGGCAAAAACGAAGCTGCTTCACATCAGTTTCGACACAGTACAATTTACTAACGTAGACAAACTGAAAAAAAGATGGGTAATTGTTCAGAAAACGGTATTATACTAAAAATCGATGATTTTGAAATATGTCGTAGAGAACATCTTCCTGACCATAATGCACAAAACTTCACTTAAAAAGGGCTTTTTCTTCATTTCGAAAATGAAGAAAAAGATCATTTTCGAATTTTCAAGAGAAAGCGAAGTATCTTTCAAAATGTTATTATGTGAGTTTCTTAATTTGACAAACGATTATGATGCACTATTGGATTTTTGCATTAATCATAAAGTTATTTGAGGTGATCTTATACGTAGGGAATGTGGATCTTTGTTACAATAATACCATTACAATGGCTGCATAGCTGAATTTATTTTCAAACGTAGATTTCCGTATAAAAATCGCATCGACGCTTTTTTCGCGACAATGGCAAAAATGTTTCCAATTGCTATAGACGATTACTTACATTGTACAAGTGCTTCATAAATAATAAAAAATTAGTTGATTGATTTTCAATAATTCGAACATTTTTTACATTGTTAAATACTCAACACAACCCACCCCAAAGCATATCCTTCACCGAGAGCCGATTCAAAAGCCTGTACACGCTCCACAGTTTCTGTGCGCGGTACATGCATATACAAAAATACATAAATATGTACAGTCAACCTTTATTTACTTGTAACTATTAAACTATAAGATGCCCTCTAAATCATATTGCAAAATCAACGATTTTCAGCATAATGACATTTTCTGAACATACACCAAAAGATGTTATAAGATGTACAATAAACAACAAAATAAAATGAGAGAATAATTAAAATCAAATTAAGTCGAAAATATTTTTACAAAATAAGTAAATAAAAAGAGAGAACATTTTGGAATGTTTATTGTTAATATGCCATAGATCAGGTTTAAAAGAGAGTAAACCAGAGAGGGAGACAGAGAAAGAAAATCAGTGTGAGATGACAATATATATGGATGAGACGAGGAAAATGAAGAGAAAATGGAGAAACCGCGCACGGTAGCCCGAGAAAATGGCACGAGTGGTAGCACGCGTAGTAAATCAAAAAACTGCCCATCTCTCTCGCTTTCCTGAAAGAAAACGGGAGAAGTGGATTTTCACAGTACATACCGAGTCATAAAATGACCTAGAGAAGAAAACCGAGAGCAAGTGTGAGGGGGAAGAGACCCGAGAGCGATGGAAATAAAGGAAAACATAAAGAAAGACAGAGAGGTGAGGAAAACGAGAAAATATAGTTTAGAAGATCGTAAGACGAAGAGGGATGAGACCGGTAATAAGTGAAAATTCGGTAGCCCGATTTGAGCTCGATGGCCACACGGTCTTGGCTTCTGTGGCCGAAGAAAACGTCCCGCAAACTTTCCTTCACGGGTCATCTCCCTCCGATGAGATCCCAGAAAATGCGTTCGGGCAGAGGAGATGCACTCGAGAGAGGGCACTGAGAGATAATGGTCGACTCCTCGGGTGTCGCTCGTTTTCTCTCCTGGATCCGGGTTACTCGGTCGTTCGTGAAAATGGGGAAAAAAGGGAAAGGAGACGAAAAATTCCGGTAGCGACGATTAGTCACGCGCGATTTCTAGCCTCGTAATACCGAAAAACGAGGCGAGTCTCTAGCTCCTGCGTTAGCCCTTATGCACCAGGAACGAATAATATCGCACGAAATTTTCTTAACCTCCTTTCTCTTTCATCCCTTCACGTTTTTATTGTCTCCGAAACCGATTTTCTACCTCTGAGGCACTATTAATTCTCGCTTCGTCTCACTCTGGGAAGACTTTCTACTTTTCGGTGTGTCAAATGATTTTATTTCCTGGCCTAATTTTCAATTAGCGAGATGCCCTCAACGTATCCTTCGAATTTTGCTTGTAATTGAATAGTTCTGAATAGGAGAAATACGTAAAATATATTTTTTGGAATTTTTATAAACTGAATATGTCGAGAGGTATATTTTTCATAAATGACATTTTTAACGATCCAGAATCAATGATTAACATTAAATTAAAGTTCAATTAAATTTGATTATTCAGTGGAGTGTTTTAAGGTATTATACTATCGCGCTAAGTGCCGTATAAACGTGTACCCCTTTTTGCAATTTAAAAAAAATTTGTTTTGATAAATTTTAAGATTTTCATCGACAAAATAGAAGTATAGTGGGTATATTTTACGAAATTTCCGCGTTATCATTTTGCGAACCTTGAAAATTCTCTCATTGAAATAAGTGTATGATTTTTACTAAATAATTTTTTTTTTCAAAACTAGACGGTAGACCAAGCTCATTTTTTTTCCAGAATATTCTTTGCGAACCACTCTAACATCTCCTTTTTTTCTATGAAAATGGTAAATTTCGTTTTTGAGTTATTTTAAAAAACGCATTTTTTCACCGCGTTTAACACGCATTTAAATGGAAGAATCACAAAATTTCAAAATCGAATAACTAAAAAACTAGACGGTAGAATTACTTTTCCCTTTTTTCAATCGATTTGTAAATTTTTTATTCAAAACATATTTTTTCAAAATTTCCGTAAATAAACAATTTTTGCGATAGTAATACCTTTAATGTTCTCAGTAATTTTTTGAAACTCATAAACGAATTCGTCACCATTTGTGTTCTTCATTTCATGGATTTTATTTTTAAATTTAAATTAATTTAAACGATTAAACAAGTGGATAATTCAGAATCTCTAACACTCGATATAAATTTATATTAATTGCAATAAGTTTGTAATCATCGAGTGTTTTTCGAGATACAAACCAGAATCAAATTTACACAAAAAAATACAAAAATAGAATAAAAAAGGATTCAAGCAAAACGATAAAATAAAAGAAAATTTGTCGTAGCTTGATCGAGATTCGGGTGTCAGAAACTTTTAGTGAAAGACGAGATGAAGAACGAGAAACGTATTTTTCCTTTATTCGCGTCTTCGTCGCTCCAGCTTAATCCTGGGAGCCCTTGTCAGGTGCGAAGACAACGGATCATCCGAGAAATCCATCATCGTCCATTTTTTTTCTCGTTTTTTTTTTCGTTCAACTTTTTTCTTCATTTTCGCTTTCAATTCTCGAGTCCAGGATTAAGAATTCCTTCGGATGATGAATCTCGTCTCTTCCGCGAGGACGATTCATCCTCTCACGATGAAAAGAGAGAAAAATCGAGGACCTGTAACTGCATTCTCCTTTTTTTTCATTCTCGATCAAATTTTTACGAATGCGTGAACATTTTTATGTTCCCCTGACAATGAGCGGTAGCGTCCATATTCATTTCACTCGATTTTTCGTGTCTTCGCTGATGAATGAAAGACGAAAAGACACATTTCTATTCATTTTTCAGTATTTGAGTGTCATGTATTAAAAATTGGGGACCACAAAAATGAGACGTATGCATTCGAAGCTTTTAATGATGCATTTAGTGCACCATCAAGAACGTGTAATATATATTTCAAAATTACATAAATTTATATAAAAATTTAGGAAAAAAAAATATATATTTTTCAATAATATGGAAAAAATGAGAGAAAAAAATTTAGGAGGTTGATTGAACATAGACGTTAATAGAGAAGAATCTGAATTTGAAATATGCTTTAATTTAGATTTTTTGAGAAAATTCAATGTTGAATCATGTGAATTTTGTACAGAATCTTAGAATGCGATGATGATATTCTTGTGTAACTGTAAGTTTGTTGTAATTGTAAGTCATTTGCCGAAGAGACAAATATGAAAATTTTGGATTGTCTTAAAAAAACATCGAAAATTCCTTTGAAGCCAAAAAATGCAATTTAAACGAACTATTTTTTTTAAATGCGATTTTAATACGAAAAAAATTGAAAATCTTTCGCAACTGTCGGCGTCACAAATGAAATCAGCTGATGACAACAAAGTCAATTGACCAACTTACCATAAACATTATTTTCTTTATAAGTATCAAAGTATGAAAATTATTATTTTTCCTGTGATCTAAAAAATAGAAAAATAATTTTTTCGAAAATTTTCTACACGAATCGTCAATTTACTATAATGAATACCTGAACAAGCTTCTTAAATTTTTTTCTTTTCATGTCTATTATACTTTTGTGTATCCTTAATTGTTGACTGTTCTCGCTTTCAGCTTTGATCGACGTGAAAATCTCACTGATTTGATATTGTATGAGCCGGAAACGAAAAGATGATACGAATTTTGGATCAACTCTGCCCTTATCTTCATTCAATCGAGGCTAAACATTGATTGGAGTAAAAATACGAAATCAACTCTCTATTTTTTACACAACGTACGGGCGTATTTACAGTTGTGTACAAATACACGATTTTTCACACATAATAGTTGGGAGTAACTAATCCCCGAGTAACAATGACGAGGACAAAAAATCTCTCAAAATGCAACAATGCACCCACGTACAAGTACGGAAGAGCGAAAAATACAATTTTTCTCCCTTTGAATAAATGAATGCATTTTTCGATCCCATTTTTCTCTCTTTTATCTCCAGGGTGGGATTACACCGCGATGAAGTAAATTATTGCTAAATATCCTGTAAAAGCCGGCCGATGAATGGAAAACAAAATTTATGGCTCCTCTTAGCCTGATTTTACTCCATGTGATTTTTCTTCACGCATGTCCTCAAGATGCGGGCTAAACGCTTGTTCGTGGGATTTCTTTTCTGCTTCATTTCTCGCGTAACAAAAATTCACATTACAGCCCAAACTCGGTTCTACACTTTTTTTTTTAATAAAGTAAAACTCATTTTAAAAAATACAAAAAATTAAAAATATATTTAATTTTTAATTTAATCGTTTTTATTTTTAAATTTAATTTTAATCAAGAAACATGAATAATTTTAATTTTACTGCAAAATATGTAGAAAAAAATTATGGAGAAAGTAAAATGACAATATAGTAAAATAACTAAAAATATGACCATTGAATGGTGAGGGATTTGAAAAAGACTAGAATGAAAAATCGAAAACTGTTATTTAGAAAATATAAACAAAATCTAAGAAGTTGCAGGCAAGGGTACGTTTACGAGTGAGCTTGGTTTTCCGCGCTGGTCGAGGTGCACCACAATAAATATAGCCCCAATATTCGTATACGTTAGAGTCACTTTCACTGAGAAATATTGTCGCTCCTGTCGCCATACTGACTTCAAAGTCATAAAAACTCTGAGTAAAAGTTTCTGTTTACTTGAACTTTCCTAAATTTTCACTCCTCGCAATTCCCATTCGAATATTGCACATCATATTTTCCCTTGGTTTTTATATTTTTCGTCGTATATTCTTTTCGTCAATATCTGCGTACTCAAATGACTTATAAAACTATAATCAAACACAAAATAAATTATGGAAAAAATAAAGAAAAATTCAATGTAAAAAATTTTCATTTTTTAAAAATTATATTACAAATAATTTTCAATAAACTACATAAAAGAAATGTTAATAAACAAAAAAGTTCCATATACCATTCGAAAATTTGAATTTTTTTAATTCCTTGAATGCCAAATTAAAATATTAATTTAGCTAAAATTTAAAATTTATCTAATTTCACTCATAATTTCAATAACTACAAAAATTTAAATTAATCTTTCATGTGTAGTTCTTATTATTTTTGTTATCGCTAAAAATAAATGGCTACAAGAATAAATTGTTGACTTACCGAATAGGAAAACCAGGCGTGAAGAATTTTTATTTCGAGCACAAAGCTCTGCGGAATTTTGGTAATTCCAGCGCAAACAAGAAAGTAAGAATTAGGAAAATTAGGGTCGATCGTTTTCACGGATCGTACTCGATCCACCAGTAGCCCTTGATTGGTTTCGAGGCCAATAAAATTGCACAACGAGATTTATTCGAGGTTTACACCATTCTGTGGCCATGGCTTTGGGTCAAGGGACCAAAACGCTCTCGCCAACTACGTCGGGCGCAATAAAATTTCGGCCCGAGGTTTTCTCCAGGCTCCGGCGAATATTATCCCTTTTCCTCCTCGAGGTTCTCTGACCTTGAACGAATAATAGATCGGAAGAGAAAATATCGGCCGAAGAAATTTTTCGTAAAACCGCGACTCGTCGTAAATTTTGAAAAATTTATACTACTCGCTGCAATATTTGCCTCTCCTAACCTTCTCGTGACACAAAGGTACGGTATACGATGTTGATATTGCTTCAAATTCGTGTTATAAAATTTATTATCGCGACTGTCTGAAGATCGGAAAATTTTGCGCAAAGGAAAACGAAATTTCGTCCGACTACGAAAATACTGGAGTTTGCGGTTTTTATTTTTTTATTTTTTACTAAAATTAGAAATTAAAATTTAAAAAAATTTAAACTTTTTTTCGAATCTTTTTAACACGATTTTTATTTCATTTATATCATCAAAATGTATATAACTAAAAATTTTTTAAAACTAATATAAAAGACCTTGGAACAACTTTTTTACGTTTTTGGAATTTTCATTTCGTAACCTTCGTGATGTTCAATTTAAAAATCGAAATGTGTTCTTTTTGATGTTTTTTTACATTATAAAAGGCGAAAGAGAACAAACATATACTCAAATGCTTACCAAGAGTTTTCTTTGGTCCGGAACTCTCGGTTTTTCAGCGCGTAACAATGTCCTTTAGAGCTTCTTGTTTCCTGAGTCCGGTCCTCTCGAGACCGAAGTGTTATGTGACAACCAAAAAACAGAAATCCAAGTGTCGTTCGGGAGCAACCGTCACTCTTGTTTTTGACTGCATGACTCTCGAGGACGAAACAAAATCAATACACCAAAAAATATTCAATACGTATAATTTTTTCTTGATCATAGCCTCATGCGAAAAAAATTTTTTGGCTTAGGTCGAATTTATAATTTAAAAAAATTAAACTTTTGATTTGAGAAAATTAAAAGTGTACCTTGAAAATCTATTTTTTTGAAAAGTTCAATCTTGCAATTTGCGAATTTCAATCATATTCTTGTGCATTTGAAAGTTTAGTATATTGGCATATAGTTTAGTATATAAAGAGACAAATATGAAATTTTTCAATTCTTCTAAATAAAACATCGAAAATTTTTTTAGAGCCCAAAAATGCACGAAAAATTTTTTGAAAAAAATTCGATTGAATTCGAAAAAACATGAAAACCTTTCGCAACTAAACAACATGAATGAATTCAGCCGATGTCGGCGAAGTCAATTGACCAACTTCATTTTAGAATATTATTCACCTTATAATGTTCTGACATTACATATACCAAAGAAATATTTCAAAATGTAGAAATCATTATTTTTTACCTGTCATCCAAAAAATAAAAAAATTAATTTTTCGAAAATTTTCTACTCTGTCATTTGATTAATGAATACCTGATCAATCTCTTGATCATAATGTATGTTCATTTAACTTCCTTCGTATCACTACAGCTCTTTTTATTTGAAAAACTTTTAATTTGAAAAAATTAAAAGCGTACCTCAAAGATATATTTTTTTGAACAGTTCAATCTTGAAATTTGCTAATTGTAATGATATTATTCTTGTGCATTTGAAAGTTTGGTATATTAAACGAAGAAACAAATATGAAATTTTCCGATCGTCCTAAAAAAAAACATCGAAGATTTCTTTAGAGCCCAAAAATGCATGTCAACGAAAAATTTTTTGAAAAAAATTCGATTGAATTCGAAAAAACATGAAAACGTCTCGCAACTCAACAACATGAATGATTTCATCCGATGACGGCGAAGTCAATTGACCAACTTCATCTTAGAATATCATTCACCTTATAATTTTCTGACATTATGGCCGAATTCCGAGTTACGCTCAGAACGTAACATTTCGCAAACGCTACCATTGGCGTAGATGGGCCGTGCACGGTGTGAGCGTAATTCAGAATCCGGCCTTTAATTCCCAATGAAATATTTCAAAATGTAGAAATCATTATTTTTTACCTGTTGTCCAAAAAATAAAAAAAAATACTTTTTCGAACATTTTCCACTCTGTCATATGATTTGTGAATACCTGATCAACCTCTTGATCATAATTTACGTTCATTGAACTTCCTTCGTATCGCTATACATATATACACTACATCTGCAAACGAAGAAAAAAATGAGAATCAGCGGAAAAAAAATAAAAAAACGAATGTTTCAATAGCAGCTTCGTTGTTTTCCTGTTCGGCGATGATATAGGAACTGAGGAGCGAGCGGCGAGGGGGTGAGAACAGAGGGTAAGGCGAGAATAAAGAGGGCGGCGGGAAGGAATTTCGCGATTTACCGCGATTGCAGGATAACAGTGCGAAGGGTACGTGACACGCGGGACGCGCGTATCGGTAATGTAACCAATCACCGGATTCGTGCGGCTGAAAGCTCGAGCTTTCCGCCGAGGGTCTCCGCCCGTATATATACAATTGTCGTGCGGAAAGTGCGCGAAGGAGGAAACTCCGTGTAACGAGACGGATATATATACGGATCCAGGCGCAGAATCGTATCATCGAGGTTGGCTGGATTTTCACGCTGTCGGGCTCGAGAGACATTATAGCAACGGCAAAACGGAGTTAGCGAGTTTGCACGCTCAGTTTCGTACCTCGATGTATCCATCTCTTTCTAATATTATCTTTTTTTTTTATTTCTCAATCCTTTCTTTTTTTATAATTTTTTAACCTATCTTATATATTTAAAATAATTACCGCATGTATGTAACCTCATCACTTCAGAACGACTGGACCGATCAGAATGAGTTTTTTTTGTTTTGTCCGCAATTATCTCTAGAAGGTTTCTATGAAAGAAAAATTTTAAAAAATCCATCGGAAAATTTAAAAATTCTACCTTTAATGTGTCATAAGATTTGTCATGAAAACATGTCAAATAAACCTTAAATACGTCATAAAATTTGTCGCGAAAACATATGACAGCTGAAAACAAACTAATAACTTCGTAAAATAATCAAAGCGAGGCCGCGAAGCGGGCGAAGCCCCTACAACTTGCTAGTACCGTATATTTTTTTGATTTTTTTTGAGTAATTTTATAGATTTCGGCTCATCATTTCTATCTTTAAAGGTTTCCTGTTTTTGCTAATTTTCTCACTGTTTCTCGGTTTTTTCCCTATTTTCTCCTGTTTTATTCTATACTTAAGGGGTTTCGGTACAGTTGTCATAAAACTCAAGAAATTAACGCGTAAAACAGATAGGGAATCGAAAAATGATCAACTTCAAATGTTCGACTTCATCTGCACATGACTGTATTTTTCGTTTTTGGCTATTTTCTCTTGTTTCACTACGTAAAAACGTCTTTTCAATATTTTAGCAATTTTTTCTCTGATGTATTGTGATTCAATATATTGCTTTAAAAAAATGATTTTTTTTTATTAAATTTTTTTTGGCAAAATTTCGATACAATTTTTTTTCATTTTGATTTTTTTCTTGCTGTTATTTTTACTTTCTTCCCTCTTTCTCCGTTTCCCTCTGTTGTTGATATAACGAGGAGTTTAATGATAGGGTCACGACTTCGCACGGTGTCGACTTCATACCAATTCGCAGCATGCTTTTCGGGAACTTATCCCCAACCAACTCGACACTTCTCCAACCTCTGTTTCTATCTCACACTCCGTTTATCGCTCGTAAACGATAGCAAAATATTAACCCTTGACAGCAACCGGGAAACAAGGATACTGAAGAAAAAAAAATTAATTAAATTTCTATCACATATAAGTTTTTGTTCAATAGACATCAACAAAATACACGATTTGAAATATAAAATTTCGTAAACCAAGAAAATTTGTAAAATTTTTATTAATTTTTTCTATTTTTTTAATTTTTCTATTTTTACTAAAAAAATTATAGAAAAAAGATTTTATAAATTTATAAAAACTTACTCGAACACGCAACACATTTTAAAAAAATAATTTTTATTTAATAAAATTACATATACAATTTCATTATATTTTATTTTCTTTATTTATATTTATATTTTTACCAAATATAATTGATGAATATAATGAATTTATATGAATTCATGTATGAAAATGTTTTTTATCCGAATTTCATAATAAATATAAATAACGAAAAAAACTTAATTTAGTACGAAAATTAAGCGTGTGGAAAGTAACAACAGCAAAAACGTAATTGTTATTGTATAACTGTCAATTTCATAGTTTTATCCGGTAATTTGTATATTTTGCAACGCCTCGTAAAGGATTATACTCTGGAATGGATAATGCTAAAAAAGAGAGAGAGAAAGACAGAATTTCTTCGCGGGGTGCCTCGGGAATGACATCGAGATGGCCGGCGCGCACGTGGCGACGGTCACGTGACTTCTTCGACTCATTCGCGCCATGCCGCGGGTTAAATGAAAAGAGGAAAGCCACGCGTCCCGCGTCATCCTCGTCATCATGCTTGCCCCTTTTTTTCTCTTCTCTGGACTCGTTACAGCGTAACAAATCGGATACATGAAAAAAAAGGATTCGAGGCAAAGATGCTTAAAGCATAAAAATAATGTTTAAATCCGATCGTGTGAATAAAAACGTTATTTGTTAATTTAAAGAAACAATTTTTAAGAATTTTTTGAGCGTTTTTACTACAAAAGCTGCGTTACTTTGTCGGAGAGACTTTGAAGATTTTCGGAGTCGAAAAAAAATCGGAGAGAGATGTCAAAAGGAGGAATTCTATTTTTGGTGAATGGACACGTTGAATGAGATCGGCACGAACGCAATGTACAAACGCGCATACCGGAATCCCTCTCGAGCTTATTAAACGCCGATCCCGAGGCTTCTTTTTTTCCTGAATTGCGTCATAATGGATTTACACGCGCGCGCCCAACTTTCTTTGCTTCTCGCTAATAATGGAGACGATTTTTACAGGAATCCCCGTCGATCGCTTCCTTGTATCCCTTTTTGCTTTCGCCTTTATTCTCGATGCATCGAGATCTGTATTTTTCCTTGTATTACGGAAGGGCAGCGCGCCTGACGGGTCAAACGAGACCACGGATCGATCACAACACCCCCGCCGAGGCAGGAAAAAGGCCCGACAATTTTTAGCCCCAACAGAAATGGCGTGAGCCACTTTTCTTCTCGATTCTTTTTTAACACGCGATACACGACTGCCAGGTGACCAAAATATACTCTGAATTTCCTCAAATAGTCCCAGGAATCCAGGAAAAAAATAAACGAGGAATGAAAGAGAATTCTCCAAAGGATATAACGAAAAAGCGAGAATAAACACAACCGTAGCGCCATCTGCGATTTTAGTACATCGGTGGCACATTACGAGCATTACGGATGAGTTTGCCATCGAAAAATCGCAATTAATATGTGATTTTCGACTCTTATACTAGTTTTATGAAATCTTTACTACTTATGTTCTTGTGAATAATTGCCAACTATGGAGAAATTGTACAAAATATGAAAAATCGAAGAAAAGGAAACTTATATCGGAAATACCTAAGAATTTCCGCATATGCAATTTTTCATAAATGTGTGAAATTTTTATTTACAAAGTTTACTGAAAACTGTCAATAGTTATCGAGAAATCAGGAAACAGACCGAAACATCAAAAGAGAGAAAAATTCAGAAAAATACGAATTTGCTGTGAATTTCGGTAGCTGCGTTTTCAGATGTATATATGGGCGGCTCCATGCGGCGAATACATCTGTCGGACAACTTAACACTCACCCGGTCTCTTTCTCATGACAAAATAAGCGCACGAGTTCAAAACGTATACTTTTTCGTTTCGTGATCTGTTTTCCCCCTCCCCGATCATGCTTTCGTGATCAAGTGTTCCCTGCACGTTGGACTTTGTATTAGGAGAGTGTTGTTACACCGCGGGATCGACGAGAGCATCCGGGCTTCGAAACCCCCGGGGTCTGAGACCTGGCAAATTTTTCTCTCTTTCTGTCTCTCTCTCTCGCTTTTTTGAGACCCTTCCCGTTCTTTCATACTCTTTCTCACTTATTTTGCCTTCGTCGATCCATTCTTGGTCCACTTTTGTCGAATTCAAACTCGCTTTTCAGTTCCACCACGTCTTTTTGTGTGCACCTTTATTCTTATAGATTTGTTTAGTTATGTTATCGATTCTGTAAAATCGCTTTTCGGATTAAGGTAGTTATGCATTACAGTTCAAATTAAAAAAATGTTTTTCATTTATCTTTGTACCGTGTGATTTTAGAGATTATGTTTATCGAGCAAAGTTGTTGCAATTTGACTCAGGAACAACATACTCGAAAATTAAGGTCATCCAACTTGATCCTGAGTTTTTACGTACGTATGGAAATCGTGAAAAAAAATTTCTTGAGATTTTTTGAAAAAAATTAAGGGCAACTTCTTTGAAGTTGAGACAGGAAAATTATATTGATTTGACTCGTATCGAAAGATCAAGAAAGTAAAAGATATATTTGTCAAACTTGAAGCGCGAGATGTCGCCAAAAATCAGGCGACTATGACAATAGTCTCACGCTCTATTCTCTTCCCACTAAATTAGGCTAAAAGGGCCCGCAGGTGAGGAGTCTCTGCAAGGAGTCCTCGTCTGACCGCGTAAGCATTTCGTCGAAAGAATTGTTAAATCGAAAGAATTGTTAAGTCAAAGAGTAAATTGTCAAGGAAGAAAAAATATTAAATTAAATAAAATTGCATCTTCGATCGTCAAAGGCCACGGAAGGGGCCGAGAACAGCGAGCGAGAAACGATCAAAGAAATAAAGAAGTAAGTTACGAATTTGTTTAATTGTGTGGCATATAATATCTGATCTGTTCATGGCTGAACCTGCCCTGCTCCCAATCCACTAAAAATTGAAAAAAAAATTATTTAATCGTATATTGTTGACTGTTAAAAATCGTATTTTGGGTTCATTTCAATTTCATGTAATTCTGTATATTTATAACAACCAAATAAATTTATATTTATGCATTTAAAATAATCTTACTATAAAAAAATTAAAAACGTTTTATTCTTGTTTCATTTTTCGAAATAAATTTAATAATTCATCTGTTATTTGATAAAAAAGTGACGTATTCAGAGTACATCGAGGGGTTGATTTTTTTTCGTTACTTAATGTACGATGTGTACACAAACGTATTGGGAAAACGTGTTGTTCGCTCAATGAGTTTCTTTTATGTTTAATAATGTGGCGGGGGAGCTTAGAAACGTTCAAAGGATTTTCGCAAATTTGTCCCTCTCTGTACGCTTTTATTACGGAACAGGACTATATACGCTTATTTATTTTGCGTATACGTATAAAGCGAGGAAGAGATGAAAAAAATGAGAAAAGCGCGTGGACCGACTCACGCTGGTAGGACGATGTGCCTACGCTCTATTTAGCGCTTGTTAGCCCTCGCAGCGTGCCCCAGCTGATCCTCTTAACGAGGAACACCGTCGCGACGCGTCGGACACTTTATTCCCGGCACCCCCGAAAAAATAAAAAAAAAATTCAAACGACCCGCAACACCATTTCACATAAAATACTCGAAATACTAGGACACTGGTAAATATTAAAAACACCCGGATTTTATCTTTTTACAATTCTGGAAAGTTAACAATTTTCAGAATGCAATTTTTTTTCAACGGAATAATTTTAATATATAATGATCAATTCATATAAATTTTATATTATGTGAAAAATTCTTATTGAACCCAATATAAAATGATAAAATTTATAATTATTAAGGTGTAATTGACAATTTTCTCATTGGAAAGGAAAATTGTTGTTATTAACAAAATATTGATTCATACATAAAATATAATTTTTCAATTAGAAAGTGAGAGATAAAAAATGTAAAATATACAAATTGAATTTATATTTAAATTTATTAGAAATATGCTTTTATTAATAATTTCATCAAATTAAATTTTTCGAGTCGAGAAGAATTCTTTTGAGGTTCTTGTACAAACTAATTAGTGGCGAGGGAAACAGGAGCGAAACACGAGCAATGATTTGTATTCATACGGAAATAGAGAGTGTTTATTCAGAAACGATGTTCACATCTCTTTCTTTCTCTCTCTCTCTCTCTCTCTCTCTCTCTCTCTCTCTCTCTCTCTCTCTACGTTTTTCCGACTCTCTCTTTTTCTCACTCCAGCTCTCCAGACGCCCACGCCCGACATACGTAAACATTTGGTCCACGAGCATCACCGATTTGGCTTCTCAAACGTGATTTATTAATTGCTCTTGAAAACTTGTCCTCGTCTTTCTTCATTAAAATGTGATCTGTTATTAATTTCAATCTATGAATATTTAATTGTCTATTTTTTTCTAATAATTTTAAATTGATAGATTGAAACCTATTTTTCGAAATAATAATTTTTTAATCGTATTCTTAACTGTCAACAATAAAAATTAAAAATTAAACTGCATTTGAAGTCAATTAGTACAATTGTTCAATAAAAAAATTGAAGTAAATTAATTTTGTGTATTTATGTCATGGCTCGGTTTCTCTACACATTCGAATGTTAAATATTTCGTGTATAATAAAAAATCACAATCTATCCTTTATTATTTGTTCGAGAATTAATAAATTAAGCCGAAAATAAGAATATACAAAAATCAAAGAGAATTTTCTTGGAGTGTTGACTCAAAATTTGCTCTTTCAAGAATTCGATTTATTTAAACACCTGTGGGGAATTCCGAATTCTTAACTACATTTTCTCGTAATAATGACATCAAATTAATAATTTTTTTTTCATATTCTTGATATTTTTATATTTATAAATTTAATTGTTTCAATTTTTTCATTTAATTATAATTAATCGAAATTATATGAAAAAATTAAAATAGTTAAATTTATAAATATAAAAATATCAATATTTAATTATAATTAAATGGAATTATATGAAATTAAATGAAAAAATTAAAATAATGAAATTAAATTAAAAAAAGTAGAGAAAGTTAATATGACGATAATAATAAATTATTATTATTATTCTCATATTAACGTTCACTAATTTTTTGTTTTCATCAAAAATTGATAAATTTGCTGGGACTTTGTGGATCTTAAAATACCTAAGAGTCATAGATAAGTACAGAAAAATCAGGTCGTAAAATAAATGTTGGCTCTAAAATGGATTTTTTGTCGAAAGCTCGAGGGGAAGAGGCCTCGAAAAAAATGTGCGGTTGGAAAAGAGGCGCAAGGTGGCTCACGTCTCTATCGAAGATCTTCGCTCGAGGATTTCCAGGGGATTAAGCTCGTCGCGTCGTGAAAATAAAACTTTGGAAGATTCCTCACAAGATTTAGATCGGTTCCGGTTCCGAAGACTAACTCGGTAGTTCGAAAGAAAAAAAAGAAGATAATTTTCTTCCCCTCTCGAAAAACTCCTCATTTCGGTTGGAAAATCGTTCGGAGATTGAAATTCGAAACAAAATGCCGTTTAACTCGTTGAGAGGACACGTGTCCGCTCCCGGAGAAAATTACGATCGCGTTAACGGGAAAAGAGGGAAAAAAATTCGGCGTGGAACTCTGGGCGTTGAGTATTTACGAGCATGGATAATCTTGCAGTGAACTTTCTTTCTCATTTTACTTTCTCCATACGTAATTCGGAAGCCCTAACAATTTTACGAAACGAATCATTTTCCTAGTACCAAACGAGAGAAAAAAATAAACGAAAAAAAAATCTTCGTAAAAAAAAAAAATTCCATATGTTAACTCGACACCTCGTTCGTTTGCTGGTTAGGAGAAACTGATCGAGGCACGAGCCGATTCTCGGACTCGAAAATTTTCCTCCCTTTCTCATTTCGCTGAGCTGACGTTTCTCGTATTCTCCATCTAAATTTCAACTCCAAATTCAAGAAAAGAAATGTCAGGCACACTTTTCTCTGAACGGGATTCTCTTCTTTTCCGAAACTGCTCCCATTATCATAAACATTGAACGAATTTTCTTCCTTTTCGGAAATCTTTTGGATTTAGAAAAAATATATTGGCCAGCTGCCGAGAGTCTCGGTTACTCGAGGGAAGGAAATTAATTGTGATTTATAAATTTCTCGTTAACACGTTCTGAACGGGTTTCACTGATTATTTAATTTAATTTAATCATTATTTCATTCTATTTTTAAAAAATGCATAAAAAATTTTCTTAAGGTGATATACACAAAATCTTCAACTTATCGGACCTCCCTCTCTTACTCACGCAAATAATGAGACATGCTTGTTGAAAACTTACAATATTTCCGAAAATATGTGGTGAATGTGGTAAATTTTTCGTACAATTAATTTTTAAAAGTTATTTTACCAGTTGCACACGAATTTAAATTCTGAAGTAATCTAGAATAATGACTTTTTTATCAATGTTCGTGATTAACTGTGCCTCGGCCATATGACCCTGTGTAAAATCATCGATCTGAAATAATTAATATCTAAAAAACTTCGTGGTAAATCTTGATGAAATTTTAACACCGTTTTCATTTCAATGATCTTTGTGATATCTAATTTTTTTGGATCTCAAAGTAGAAAATCGTACCATAGCCATATTACCTTAATTTTAAAAAAAGGTGAAAATAAATGTTCGATTTTCTACAAATTTTATTATTTTCTCCAGTGATCATTTTTTCAGTACGCTCGATATTTTCAACTAATTTAAAGTACAAACTCTAGTGTAAAATGTGATGATCCCTGTGGCAGTATATCCTGTACAAAAAGCTAGAAAAAAATGTTAAAAAGCGAGAAAATGAAGAGGATCGCGGACAGGGGCTAGTTCCGTCGTAAAAGCTTTCGACACACGCGAAACGGTTAAAGCGCAATTTCGAGGTACATGAGCGTCTCGCGGCGGGGGATTTTTTTTCGGGGTCCCGTGCTCCTCAGCACGAGCCTTCCGTGCGTTCTACAGCTGTGAAAAACGCATGTATATTCACGTGCACGTTGAAATGTCCGAGGAAAATAAAATGGAGAGAGAGAGCGTTTTGGTCACGCGAGCCAAGGTCTCTCTTTTTTTTTCCTCTCTTCCTACTCCTCTGCTGCTTCTTCTTCTTCTTCCCAAAGAAATTGTCTTCTTGACGAAGCGTGCATCTCGAGCAGGCAAAAGTCGTATATATGAGATCACGGGAAACGAAAATTCCCGCTGAGCGACGTCCGGGGGGTTGACCTCTGGGCGCGCGCGGGGCGCGAGCGCGACAATGAAGATCTCCGATCATCTCGGCTGCCCGAAAATCGATCTCCCGGTGAGAGGTTGAGGACAACCGTTCCCCGCGCCTCTCTGCTCCGCTCTCTTGTATTCGTAGGGCGTGAAAAAATTGGCAAAAGTTATTGAAAAAAGGAATATGACGTTTCAAGGATCGACTCAAGACTATTTTGACATTTTTATTTATAAAAAATATGTTTTGAAATATAAAATTGTTGAATAAACAAATTTGAGAGACAAAAGTATTTTTTATTTAAATTGTTACATATATTTTTAATTTGCAATGAAATCCGTTTGACGATATTTCAATCACATTTTTTTATGATTTAATTGATTTCAAATTTTGCTTGACTGTTAATACTTTTGATAAATTTAATTTCACACAATTTAAAAAATTTCCAAGTATAATTCTCAGAGGTTAAAAATTACACAATAAAAAAAGTATTATTTCTTTTTCTCGGTTCATTGCATATTTTTAGACATTTCGTTTCCTTTTTTTTGAGTCAACCTGCAATTCCTCTCCGTCTGACACTCAACAATATGGAGCAAAAAAAAATTCTTCGCCTTGAAGAATCGGAGCAGCTTCCGCGGATCATCTCTCGCGCCGAAATTAATCAACGCCTCGGGGATCAAAGGTCGGTAAACCGAGATTCAGAGCCACTATTTGTTTATCGTTGGTAACGCCCAAGAGAAGAGAGGAGCTTACACCCAGAAGCTTAATGCAGATATACAAAATAGAAACAGAAAATTAGCTCAAATTAAACAGTTTTTTGTAAATTTCACTATGAAAAACTTATCTTCGTACTTAACACAAAAATAAATTTTTGATTTTCTTATATTTTTACTATATTATACGCATTATTTATTTGACACTTAATATTTGTAGATAATTATAATAAATTTTTAGTGTTTTTTAAACTTTTTTTAAAATTAAAAATTTGTTTAACAAATTATTACGTATTATAAATTTTTAATTAATATCAATTCAAACAAATTATTAAAATAAAGCATGAATAAAATAGATAATAAGTATAAATATTTCTTTTAAATTAAGGTAGAGTTCAAGATGAACTGCAACGCGTATACCATCAGGATGGCTCGTGTAAACATCAGTAGCAGTGGACAGCCAGTTAGTTTACACTTTGTCTCGAAGATGTTAGCTAAACAGACGAGAGCTCTGGGCTCCTTTAAACGAGTCGCCGACTCGCCGACATTCTCAACTCTTTTTTTCAACTTCCAGAATTTTTTTCCCATGGATCAGCGAATATAAACTCTCTCAATCCATCGCAGCCATGAATTTTTGAAATTTTTAAATTCGCCATTTTTCATTGCATTCGTGATTTCATTATTTTTTTAGAAATTTTTTTTTTGTACATTTTTTTAAAATGAATTATTTTTTAAATTCGCGATTTTTTCATTCTATTCGTAATTTCATGATTTTTTAAGAAATTTTTTTTGTAACTTATTTTTTTACAGATTCGAGAGTTCGCTATATTTTTTGCTACATCTTCTATTCCAAGAATAACATTTTCTTCTGAAAGCAATTGAAAAAAATTTGAAGTATATACCGAGAGCGAGGAAAATCAAATCTGTCAGCAGGAAACCCGAAGAATATTAAAGAATCATTGTGAATCCGATGCCTACATATAACTGAAGAGGTAGGTCAGAATTTGATAGATCGTAGGAATCGACCTTTTACGAACTCGAAAAACGGGTAAGACTCTAGGGACGAGAACTGGGACAGAGTATAAAAGAAGACAAAAAATAAAATCCGAATTTCAGAATAAAATATCAAACACATTTTTTTCTCTACTAACAATAATAAAAAACCTCAAGTATAAAATAATTTTAATTGCAATATTAATAAATAATAATATATTCTAAATCAGACTAAAATATCAATAGGGCAGGGGGGGGTAAAATGGGGTACTTAAGAAAAATTTCTGATTTCAAGGGTTTCACTGTGCTAAATCGTTTGTTTTTTAATCACAATTAAAGGAAAGAAACAGAATTTTCAGCTGAAATAAAATTTTCATGAGAAAAAAAAATTTTTAGCGGTCAAAATGGGCTACCTCTCCAAAAAATACGAAAAAAATTTTTTTTTTCATAATTTGTTAAGTTATTATTAGCTTTGACGTCTTATTTCAAGTAATTAATTAATGATTTATTCTAATTTTTGTTTGAATGTGTTTCATTACCAAAGAAAATGTTCTTTTTCGATCTGCTATGTTCATTGATTTTTAGCATTAATTTTTATTTAAATGTGTTTTTAAATCACAAAATATAATGTTCTTAGCAAAAAAAGACTATTTGATATTAAATTTTATCAAATTTTGACCAAATTTTTGGGGTACCCCATTCCCCTTCCCCCCCACCCTATAAAAAAACCAGCAAAATTTTACAAAAACTTTTCTTTCATTACGTCGAATCATTCGATTCTCGAATTTTGAAAGATGGGACGACAGTCCGGTGATGGATTTGCTCCGAATGACCGGTAAAACCGTACGAAACGAGCCCGAGAATTTGTGAACGAGATTTTGAGGAAGAAAGGAGAATCCGCATTGAGGTATACGAATGGAGACGAGAAACGAATAAGGAGGCTCTCCTCTCTTCTTCTTTTTTTTTGAAAGAAAGAAGGCGTGAATGGTTCGATGATTGAATAAAGAAACGATTTTTCGGAAACACCTCGTCCAGTACCCTCTTTTCCACCTCTCTTGGACTTTTTTTTTGAATTTTCATTCTCTGGAGATCGTGTGGACAACTTTTTGGCTTTTTTTATTTGCCGCAGGAGTTATCTCTTATTTCGGCATGACAAAGCTTTGGCGTACGTTGCAACTTCCTGTTGGGACCTAATAAAAGAGACCTCGAGAGAATCATCCAATTCTTATTCTTTCATCAGTCAAGTATTTTGTTACGGTTTACGAAAATCCGGATTTCAAATGAAATGAATAATTTTCTGCATGATATTTGCTTTTACAAAATTTTTCAATAAAATATCAAAAGCTCGACTTTTCTTTTATTATGAATATTTTATTTTATAGTTTATATATTTCTTACTCATCATGTAATATAATATTTATGAATCTTATTTTTTTTCGCGTCACTATGAGGCGTTGTAGGTCATCAACTTCTGCACTGTTCAAATATAAAATACAAAAAACTATAATAATATACCTTGTCGTATATTTTTATATATGAATAAATAAATTGATGATTGACTATATACTTTCTTATAATTGATACGAATAAATAATATTTTTTACATGTCTTTGTGTTAAATGAATTTTTTATAACAAAAATTTTTCAAAGTTTGATCAAATATAGAGGGCATCAAAAAAAGTCGAGTTTTTGTGAATTTATTTTTGGGATAACGATTGCAGGTGTCGCTCTGTCTTTCAAATTTTTTTATTATAAACCCTTCAAGGGTTTACGTCTATAGTCAGAAGTTTCTCGGAACAACTCTTTCAATATCGGTGACCACGATATCTCAAAAACGAGTCGATCGATTTACTTGACCTTTTGCATACTTTTTTTATATCAAAACGCAGTCCTGGATCGAAGGATTTCTTTTCGATGCAAACTTTTTTTGATATCAAGAAAAATGAAGCGATTTTTCGAAGAAATTTGTACTTTAACTTTCAACCGACGACCATTTTTTCGAAAATTAATATTTTATCAAATCCTTCGATGAAAGACTAGATAATGCGATACAAAAACTTAATCTATTTGGTTTTTCATTTCTGATGATCGGGGTAGAAGTTATAGTGGTCACCGTGGAAGGCATTTCTCTGGACAGCAGTCCGTAAAATATATTACATCTGCTCGATTTGTAATTTTCTTACGCTAAAAAAATTATGAAACATAGTAAACAATATACCCTTCACTATGGAAGAAGAAACAGTTCGAAAACTGCAATCATCTTCCCAAAAAAAATTCAAAAAAACGTTATTTTTTTCGACCGATGACTAGATGTAATCCCTTAAAAAAATTCACAAACATTCCATAGTTACTAATAACTAATAACTCTATTAATAATTTTATATGATAACTGAAAAAACATGAACGAATATTGCAGAAATGTAGTGGGAATTAAAAAATGTCAACAATTATACCAATATTATTGCGATAAATTGAATATTTATTTCTAAATTTCGAATATATAGTGGCCATTTTCCATAGTTATATAGTTAATTAATTTCCATCCATAGATGTCTCACTTGACTTACGTAGTATATTGGTAATCCAATATACTGACGATGGAGTAAGTGAAGTCATCAATTTTTATGAAGTTGGATATCGACGTGTTTTAACGAGGATCGATTTGGAAGACAGGGGCCGGTTTCTTCAGCAGAATCGAGTAGAATTCATCCATAGTTACGTGAACAGAGTTTACATAAGGGTAGTTTACAACATTGAACGAATTCATCTGAAACATATAAAAAAGTTGCATATAATAACAAGTTCTCTGTGAATAAAAAAAATGTATGCCCATTACCGATTCAATAAGCCACTGTTATCGACAAATTCTTTTCAACGCCTCATTTTGTTCTTTTAAAGGTTCCTTGTTGTTTTTATTCATTTTAATATGAATATTGTAATATTAATATTAATTTTTTAGTTAATTTTCATTTTACTTATGTAGTTTGAATATTGAGTACTTAATTAAAATATTTTTTTTATTAATTTACCTCATTCACAACGCATTCCAATTTTTGTTTGTACCCACCATCTGCAATAAAAAGAGAAAAAAAATTTATGTTTCCCAAAATGTTGATAAAAAGTTAATGATAATAAATTTCGGCATCGTTGATATTTTATTTACCTTGTAAAAGACAAACAGATATTTTATTGGTGATATCTTTACCAAAGTACCCATAGTCATCTAAGCTCTTCATGAGAGTTTCATTGTTTATGTTTCCATTTTCGTCGACCTTAAAAGAACGAAATGAAACTAAATTATTTAAATTTGAAACGCAAAATTGAGCCGCTATAATCTGGTTGGTATGTCATATATTTATTATTGTAATAATAAATAAATTATTCATGATAATTTTCGAACTTTTAACAACAAATACAAGAGTACACTATTATTTGAATTATTATTTTTTGTTATTATTGTATTATTTTCATATTATTTATGATAAATTTATAAATTTGTATTGAATAATATTAAATCAATATTAAATTAAAATGATCCAGAAATATATTAATAAAAAATGAATCATTTACCAGATGATTTTCTTTTGCCACGCAGGAAGTGTAATCGAAGTACTTTCCTTCAAATAGCGATTGCACATTTGTTATGATGTTGTAATCATCAATTTTGACTCCTGACACTTTAGAACATTTTTCGTGGAAAGGATGGGCAAACAGGGATACTGAACCAGCGAAAGCCTAAAAATTAATCAAAAACTATATAAAAACTAAAAAATGTATACAAAACTTTGGTATAAACTTTATCGTCCAAATTTTCGATTCCATATACTCATCACATTTATTCTGACAAGTACGAAACAATTTTTCGTTCAAACTCCTTATTCGGAATAAATTGATTTTTGTACCTAATGCTCCGATATTGAACACTTTGCATCAACACTTTTTGACATCAATTTTTTTTTTCAATAATTTGGAATTTTTAGAAAAAATAATTTTCAGAAGAAATGAAAAATAATAATTCTGATATTCACATTGTTGTTTTGACGAAAAATTTAGTAATGTGGAGAAAATTATCAAGAAGGCGATGATTTGAAGAAATTGAAAGAACAAGAGCGTTGCTATGACAATAAAAAAATAACGATATGAAAAATAATAAATGCTTAGTCGAGAAAATAAAGTCGAAAAGCGCGGACGTGTATTTCAAATAAAATATTAACTCTGTTCTTATAAATGCGTTTCAGTGAATTTATTTAATTTATTTAATTATCCTGACAAAAAAAAATTGTCGAAGAGTACGACATCAGCAATAGATATCGAACATTACATCAAAACTTTTTGACATAATTATTATTTAATTTGAAATTTTTAATAAAAGTAATTATTTTAACCTTATCGATGTAATATACAAGAAAAATTTAGTAATAGGTGATTATTAATATTATTTATTGAACATTACATACCGAAACGCTGAGAGCCAAAAGCCCAAAAATTATACCGTAGTGAACCATTTTCAAAGCGTCTAGTAATGGAGACTGTGATGAATAAGCCAATTTTTCGGCCATTCTTATATACGAAATTCGATCGCCATAATTTTATTCACACGTCATTACAACGTAATCTTGTAAACAAACGCATCAACGGTTATTTGTCTTATTACAAATTTCTCTACATTATTCATATATAATTTTTTCCTTATGTTCATGACTTCGAAAAAAACACTTGTTCAAGCTCAATACCGGAAGTCTAGGACTATGAATCATGCAATTAAAAATTCTGTGCCAATTTTTATCGTGACTATGACGTAATTGAACCTGCTTCCGGCATAAGAACAAATTTCAAAATGTTTGTGTATTCTGCTGTAAATGATATTGTTTATTGTTGACTTTAATAGTTTTTTGAAATTTTTTTGAAATTTAAAGAAATTTCATTTATTATAACTTTAAAATCAGTGACTCGATTGCGCGGACTCGCCGGCCTAACGCAAAATCTAATCTAATCTATAACTTTAAAAATAAAATATTTTTACATGTATTAAAAGTTTTTTAAATTTATTTATGAATTTGTTTATGATTTTCAGGTATGGATGACGGAGGAGTGGGTAGTATTTATATATTTTATATTATATTTTCGTATTTTATTATGTTATATAGTTAATTATTTTAGTTTATTTTTGTTGCAAATTTGATTTCATTGATATTTTTTATATAACAATTTGTCTAATATACGTATGTAATTATACATAACTTCTATTTTATTGTTATGTGAAAACTGAATATTTAAGTATGTAAATATTTTTCTAACGAATGGTGACTATAAATTTTTTTAGCGGCCAAAATGGAGGTACCTCTCCAACGAAAAAAAAATTGTTTCGTACTTTGTTAACTTATGATTATATAGCTTTGACGTCTTATTTCAAGTAATTCATTGATGATTTATTTTAATTTTTGTTTGAATGTGTTTCATTACCAAAGAAAATTTTTTTTCGATCTGCTATGTCAATTGATTTTTAGATTTAATTTTTGTTTAAATGTGTTTTTAAATCACCAAATACAATGTTCTTAGCAAATTAAAAACTATTTGATATTAAATTTTATCAAAATTTGAAACATTGTAAATTTTCACCAAATTTTTGGGGTACCCCATTTGCCCCCCCCCCCTACCCTATATATAAATATATAAATAAAAAATGAATAAATATATAAAAATTTTATAATAATTTATAATAATAAAAAAATAAATAATAGAAAAAACCTTGAAATTTTTGCGAAATGAATTTTTTAAATATTAACCAATTTACCAGTGTTTGACTTGTTTAATTATTCAACTTTTTTTCGTTAAATTTTTATTAAATATTGAAAAATATTATTTCGTTATACAGCGGAAATGAAAAACGACAAAATCTAGTAATAATTCGTATATAGGATAGCGCGAGCGAGAGCAAAAAAGTGATCCGTTGAAGAAATCTGCAGGAGGGCGCGAGCCATCGAGATCCAAGTGTGTACACGTGTTTTTGTTGTTCTCGATTCACTTAGTCCTCGGCTGTGTCGCCGTAGGAACTCATTTGGCAGGACATTGTGAAAAAGTCAGCGACATACTGAGAAAAGAGAGAACGAGAGAGAGAGAGGGAGAAATAAAGAGAGAAATCTTTTTGAATTGGGGTGTGAAGAATCATCGGCTTTTACTACGTGGAAAGGATAAGCGACGAATAATCGCCTTGTCCAGGGACTTTTGTCCGCGCCCGGATCTCACGTGTCATAAAGGCAATCCGGTCCATTCTCTCGTCACGCCGATTCCTCTCTGACTTCGATATATTCTTGTTTTGTGGTCGCGTGACTTGCGGAAATGCATGCGCGCACCCCTGCGATCGAATACACGATTTTTCTATGTACCAACATCGAAAAGTGCATGCAACTTTTTCTTCCCCCATTTTTTTCCCGTCTTCCCATGCACTTCTCACAAATCGAATGAAAACACCATGGAAAATATTCTGTCAATATAAATATAATCTCGGAAAAATATTTTCGGTGCATGTGAAAATATTTTTCTTTTTCCAACAGCTGAATAATATTTTGATATTTTTTTAAAAATATTTTATTTTAATGAAAATTTTTTTCAATTTTAATTGAAAATTTCATTTCATCATTTTTTGACTATGATTGAGATTTAGGATTTTTTTAAATCTTGTTCCTCGATCGAATGGTCTCATAATCGCAATTATAAATCACCCGTTATAGAGATTGTGTATATCAATCTTGCTTTATATTTGAAGCACTTTTAAAAAGATTTGTTTATTTTTTAGTCGCTCGCTGATGCTTCGTGGTCTCGTAATAACTCAGTAAAACGTTTGACGCGAGATTTCTTTGAAATTTCTCAGAAAAGTTGTTATAAAAATTTAGCTCTGAGAAATTTGCTTTTTCGTTTCATAAAAAACATATATAATTTAATTTATTATTTATGAAAAATAAAATTATATTATTTATATAAATATATACATTAAAAATTATATATATTTTTTTTTCAAATCAAAATAAAATTACAATATGATTTTTTACACATTTTGAGGACACGATACGAATATTTTTATATTTACAATTGTGGTATTAAATTTCGTTTTCAATGCTTTTAGTGATTGATTTTTTCTGTTCTATTTTTTTTTCTCACGTTTGGCACGTCCGGAGGCGCACGCTTTGCAAAAGTGCATGGGAAATAATTCGGTTGTCCAGCGTGGAAAGATTAAAAGGTTTGAAAAGTACGGCACAGAGTTTAAAGATGGCAAACGCGCCGGACAAAGCGGTTTATTGTGTGTTCATCAGCGTACGGGAATGAAGTTAAGCAGATGAGACTCGATAGTGGCTTTGGAGCTTCTCGTCTCGTCGTCCGGAACACGAGTATGTTGTCTCTTCTCTCTTTTCTCCCTCTGCGCACTTGTCTCGTGTTACAGAAGCTACGTCCTTGTCTCTTGGACTTGAAATTCACAAGAAAAACAAATTTCATCCAAACTTGATTTATTTTTCATCAACAAAAAATTATAATCCTCTTAATCCAATTTTGTCTTGTATGATTTAATAAGTTTAATGCTGATGCCAATTGGATCCAAACAAAATCGAAGTCCTACATCGAGTTTCATGATTTTTTTTATTTTTAGTTTGTAAAATTATTATTGTAAAGATTTTTATTTGAGGTTCATCAGATATTGACTAGTCAAATGAGGAAAATTTTCGAAATTTTTAATTTTTGGATGACAGGAAAAATGATCGATTTTACACTTTGGAATATTTCACTGAAAATTACTCAGTCAAAAAATTAGAGGAGTATAATATTTGAGATGAAGTTGGTCAATTGACTTCGATCATCGTCATCGGCTGATTTTATTCTCTTTGTCTCGACAGTTATGAGAGATTTTCACGTTTTTTCGTATTAAATTACATTTTTTTTCAATAAATAGTTCGTTAATCCATATTAACGAACTATTACAAAATCCACATTTTGTCTTGAGACTCTGCAGGAATCTTTGAATTTTTACTTTCATTTAAAATTTCCCATGAAGGAGTTTTGCGAAATTCATAAAAATGAGAACAGAAAATGGAAAATAAGAGATTTTTATAGTATATCAAAGAGGTTGATTGATCGATTGATTGATTGATTGAAACTTGGTCAATTGACTTTTCGTTGCCATCGGCTAATTTCATTCGTGGCGTCGATAGTTTTGCGAGAGATTTTCAGGTTTTTTCGTATTAAATTGCATTTTTTTTCAATAAACAGTTCGTTGATATGAGTTTTGTCTTGAGACTCTGAAAAAATCTTTGAATTTTCATTTTCATTTAAAATTTCCCATGATCAAGGAGTTATTGTGCAGAATTCATCAAAAGGAGAATAGAAAATGGAAAATAATTTTTATAGTATTTCAAGGAGGTTGATGATGTACTAACCACCGTCAAATGACAATCTGGGTAGAAAATTTTCGAAAAAAATTTTTTTTTTATTATTTGGATCACAAAAAAATCAATTGAAAAATAAGAAAATCTACTTTTTAAAAGATACCACCGAAAATTCCTGTTAAAAAATTGTAAGGAAAATAATATTTGAGATGAAAGTTGGTCAATCGACTTTTTGTCGTCATCGGCTAATGTCATTCGTGGCGTCCACAGTTGCGAGAGATTTTCACGTTTTTTTCGTATTAAACCGCATTTTTTCATCGGATATCGGAAAATTTCATACTTGTCTCTAAATTAAATCTACTCAACTTTCAATTACACAATCATTGCATCATAAGATATTCTGTACAAAATTCGCATATTTCAACATTAATTTCTTAAAAAATAGGTCGTCAAGATACATTTATTTTCTTCAAAAAACCCACAGTTCGATCTGAACTAAAACATCTTTCAAATTCATATTTTTATCTGCTAAACGTCGATGCTCGATCAAAACCTCCTCGTGGAAAATAAAAAAATTAAAGATGTCAATGACCTGAAGTCTTCAGGAAAGTAATTTCGTTGGTTGAAGAAAGGGATAATCAATGACTTCCTTTCTGGATACGATTCATCCGTACTGAAGCTGAGCACGTCAGTGACGAACACGTCAGCGAGTCTTAATCGAAATGGAGGAAATATTCTTCATGAAAAAAGAAGAGAAAAAATTGGAGCGTCTCTCATCAGATAGTCGCACAAAAGCACACGCTTTATCGTTGATGGCCCGCTGACGATTCGTTTGATCGAGACACAAAGCTGATAGCCAAGCGACTCGTTGCTCGACAATCAGAGAGTATAAAGCGCTTTTGAATCTAATGTAACTCTCGCTTTCAATCCGTGTAACGTCCAGCGACTAAAAAAGCTACCACGTTTCGCAATTTCGTCACAAAGCGAGGACTCACAATTGGAATCATGGAATGTCGTCCGACCGAGTCATTCGATTCACTCAACGTCCGGCAACTTCTTCATTTTATACTACACCAATTCGTTTTGATAATCAAAAACATTTTATGTATTGTACAGTATTTTTAGTACACACTTTTTAACTAGGGTAGAGGGGGGCAAAATGGGTTGGGGGGCAAAATGGGATACCCGAAAAATTTGGTGAAAATTTGTAACATTTCAAAATTTGATAAAGTTTAATATCAAATAGCGTTTTCTTTGCAAAGAAGATTGAATTTGGTAATTCCAAAACACATTCAAACAAAAATTAAAATAAAAAATCCAAAACCAACATGGTAGATGGAAAAAGATGATTATCTTTGGGAATGAGACACATTTGAACGAAAATCAAAATAAATCATCAATAAGATACCTGAAACAAAACATCAAAGCTAATAATAAATTAACAAATTATAAAAAAGAAAATTTTTTCTTACTTTTTGTAGGGGCACCCCATTTAGTTCCCTAAAAATTTTTTTTTTTCATGGCAGCTGGAAATTTAATTTGTTTGCTTCAATTGTGATAAAAAAACAAAAAATTCAGCATATTTAAACCCTGGGAATTGGAAAATTTTCTTGAATACCCCATTTTGCCCCCCTCTAGCCTATAAATTCTCGCTTTTTTGGACATTTTCAATATCAATAAATAATATAAAATAATAAATAAAAAAATTGAAATTTTTTATCCTGATAAGAATAAAAAATAAAATAGACGTATTGACTTGACTTATTGTTGTCCCATTTGATTCACCCTGTTCATAATTTCTATTTCGCATCGATTTTATTTTATCATTATAACCATAAATAAAAAGAATTCGACTTGGAAGCAATATCCGAACAGAAAATATTTATTTTTTATTTATTTTCGTAACAAGTATCCGGGCAGGTTGAGGTATAATTTCTGATAGATACTGTTCTAACAATAAGACGTCTGTGGAAAATCTAAAAAACATCCTCTCTGACCCAAAAAATGATTTCAACGAAAAAGGTAGAAATATGGCTGCGAAAAATAATAAAAGTGAGAGTCTCCAGTTCGTTTTTTTTCGTCCCTTCTCACTCTTGCTCGAGGAATACATTTATTGTTGTTGGTTTAACGTCTGGTTTTACATTCACGGTTTGGAATTTGTGGGTAATACTAGCTCGTTGAGAAGTGCACGGAGTTTCAGGTAGCGCTGTAAAAATTCAGCGATTTCCCATTGCGGTCGCCATCGGCGGTAAACGCATTATTTATTGGACTCCGCGACTTTTCGTCTTCCTTTTTTTCCTGTATATCTTCTGATCTATTGACCGTTCCTGAACGTCGTATAACCCCATGGATACTGTAAAGATTTCGAGTTTACTCTTTTCTCACTCCACAACTTTTGTTCACTCGATCTTATATACGTTTTTTTTTTCATAAATCTTCAATTTATGATGTAAGTTCCACTCCACTTTGTGGTCAACATTTTTGACCCGCAACTGTTCAAAATTGCATATGACAATTTAAAAATAAAACTGAGAACTCTATCGCAAGAATTCGAGTGAGCACATACTTCTATTAAAAAATAATCTTTGAATATTTTTTAAAATATTTTTTCAATAAATTTGTAATCTTTTTTAAAATTTCTCAAAACATACCTATATGGACCCTCTAAGTAAGACCTTACGAGAATAAATTCAATTAATAATTTTCGTAAGATTGAATAATTTTTAAAATGGCAGAAAAAATCTTAAACACGTTTGCCAATTTTTATTTCCGCTCACATATATGTATCTAATAGTAATTTTACTTATTTATATTTTTTATTTTTTATTCACAATTTAATTTATTTATTAGTTCATTTTTTTGAATTCGTACACTCGTGTAGATATTTAGAGAGAGTTTTAAGCCTTAATTTTTCAAGAAGGGTGTATATTTGATATCACATAGATACATGCGCTCGTAGAAAGACGGAATAAAAAGAAAGAGAAGAAAAATTCCCTCGTAAGGTTTCCTCTTTCGTTTCCTCGGGGTCGTCGATAATTGGCATAAGGTTACAATAAGCCGCCAAGCTTTCATGCGAAAGGAGGAAATAAAAAATGAAGAAAAAAAATGATTCGGTGGGCCGCAAGGATATATTCATACACGATGAGGGGTGAGTAATGCAAAGCTCGGTGATATTCAATATCTGGACACTCTCGAGACACATATGTATCAATATTTATAGCGACACTTAATTCCAGCATCGGACAAGAAAAAAGTTTATTTTTTTCTTCCATTTGTTCTTCCTAGAATAAAAATGTATATATTTGAAAAATCCGAAATAATTTATTTAATGTTTGTATAATAAAAATCATGGGAAACTTTTTTGTTGCAGTATAGGGTAGGGGGGGGGGAGCAAAATGGGGTACTTAAGTAAAATTTCCTATTCCAAGGGTTTAATTATGCCGGATTTTTTATGTTTTAATCAAAATTGAAGGAAACAAATTCAATTTTCAGCTGAAATGAAATTTTCATGAGAAAAAAAATTTTTTTAGCGGTCAAAATGGGGTACCTCTCGAAAAAGTAAGATTTTTTTTTCACAACTCGTTAAGTTATTATTAGCTTTGACGACTTATTTCAAGTAATTAATTCATGATTTATTTTAATTTTTGTTTAAATGTGCTCCATTACCAAAGAAAATGTTCTTTTACGATCTGCTATGTCAAATGATTTTTAGATTTAATTTTTGTTTGAATGTGTTTTTAAATCACCAAATACAATGTTCTTAGCCAATAAAAGACTATTTGATATTAAATTTTATCAAATTTTTAAATATTGTAAATTTTCACCAAATTTTTGGGTACCCCATTTTATCCCCCCCTGCCCTATGTTTCGGTTAATTTAATAACTGGATGAACAAAATATACAAATTGTGCATCCGTTGGTCGCGGGAGAGTTATTTTCCAATTTTTTACCTTTTTTTTATCAATTTATAAATTCTTATAAAAATCCAGACCGTGCAGTTGAGATTTAAAAAATTTTTTTTTTTAAATTCAATTATTCCATATTGCAGGACAAATTCATTTATACAAAATTTCGTAAGATTGCACATGATTATATTGCTTTTAAAATGGATCGATGCATCGATCGACTTTTTGTTTAAAATAACACATACATTATATAACACACATATATTTAAATTTTAAGGTAGTTCTATCGGGAGTGGGGATATTGAAATTTTGTACCTCGTTTTTCGTACATTTAAAGTGGATTAAGCGTTTAACTTCATTAAGAAAAG